>CAUYQV010009753.1:0-27220 GCA_963574575.1 Galagoides demidoff
TCCGCCTCCCAAGTAGCTGGGACCACAGGCGCCCGCCACAACGCCCGGCCATTTTTTGGTTGCAGCCATCATTGTTGTTTGGCGGGCCCAGGCTGGGGATTTGAACCCACCACCTTAGGTGTACGTGGCTGGCGCCTTAGCTGATTGAGCCATAGGTGCTGAGCCGAAGCAGAAGCTTTATACACTCCCACTACTTGGTTCCACCATAGCTCCTTCTCTACTGCCATAAAGTGGTATGTCCCAGACAGGGGCTGCTTTGGACCCCAGAATGCAGATGACTCTCAGAGCAGAGTGGCAGCTGGCCCACACAGGTGGGTGAGAAATAAAACCGTGTGGGCGAAAGCTACTACATTTGGGATTGTTTGTTACCACATTTAACATAGTCAAAGCTGACTAATACATCAGAACACTGGGGGAAAATCTCTTGGGTGAGTTAAGTTGAAGCTGTTATTTAGTGTTCTCTTAGAGTTGAGAATTTTCTTTTTCCCATGTTCAACCATAATGAAATGAAGCTCATTTAGGATTTAGGATCCTAAAACTGAAGATTATCTGGGTTACATCTTTTTACTAAAGAAAAACAACGTAAAGACCACAAATTATTGGAATCAATGTACCCCCATAGTTGAGAACAAAATATTTTATTTCTCTCAATAAAACTATAGTTTACAGTTGTATTTACTAAATAAATTATATAATTTCTCTTTTACAAGCAATAAACTAAATCACAAATATTTCAAAGACAATGTATATATACACAACATAAGGCCTTTTATAAATAGCTTGGCTTTTCTCATTTCACTAGTAAACAGTGAAAAACTCTTTATAGAAGCCAGTTTTCTATAAAGTAAAGGCAGACCTATTACATTGATCTTTAAATGAAACCAATTTAATAAACTTTCATGACAGGGGCTATGATTGTAATTTTGCAAAAAAGCAGAATTTATACTTTACCATTTTGCATGGATGGATTTTTAAAAAAATATATAAGTGAATTACACGTACTGCTCATGTATAATCACCGGATGCATGCAAAATGAAATAATGCAAGAGTCCATAGGAAAATAGCACTTCCAAGTCCAAAAAGGTGATTGGCAATGGTATAGAAAGCAGCTTGAGTACAGTTCATGCAGTTCTTCACAGTTCAGCAAGCAACAGCAAATGATAGAATAGTGTGGTGTTTTTCACATCTCATCTACTGAGCAGCCTACAGACCAAGACTCTCCTGACATCTTGCAAACTCTCCTAAATCGAGCCGATCATTTCTCTGTGTGTGGTGGGGCTCAGCCAAGCTCCTGTGGATAATTCCGGAGTGGAGAAACTTCTCTTCCATCGGTGTGCTCATGGCTCAGCTAAGGGTTCAGGTGGTCACCATTTTCACTTACTGGGGAAACAAAAGAAAGCAAGCAGCTGTGAGACGGGGCTTTGGCATCAGTTTCTATCTTCTCCCCACGTGTGGGAACACACAGGACCATTCTTTCTCCCTATCACTTGTGCCGAGAAAAGGAACAGGGAGACATGGGGTGTGTCAGGCTTGGGATTCTTCTGCAGTGCTTACCACAGCACACGCTTCTTGGCTGGACCCGTGATATGTCATTTACACCACGGTTTCTCGAGATTGAATCCCGACTACCTCACAGCACTGTGCTAGGAAGGATTCCTATCCTGTGGAATATCAGACCTGAAGTCAAAAGGGATTGGAACACGGTCTTGGCTGCATGGACATTTATTTTCAAGCATGATCCTTGTGCCTGGGTAATAAAAGTAAGTTCAGCAGGGCGGTGCCTGTGGCTCAAAGGAGTAGGGCGCTGGCCCCATATATGGGAGGTGGCGGGTTCAAACCCAGCCCTGGCCAAAAACTGCAAAAAAAAAAAAATAAGTTCAGCAAACCCTGAAATGGTAACCATATAAAATCAGAGCCAGTGAACTCAACCTGTGACATTCTTACCGGTGGGTAAACAGTACTATGTTTAGTCTTTAGAGACAGATGCATTTAGTTAAATATACTGATTTCCTAATTATTGTATTTATGTGACATTAAGGAAGCTACCTTACCTTCTTTGAACTTTGTTTCATCCATAAAATGGACGTAACAAAACCTGCTTTATAGGGTAATTGTGAGGGATAAATTTTTCTATGGGGAAAATAAAGTATGTACACATACAATATATATACAAAGTATATATACTTGTATAAATAATTTAGTGCAGTGCCTGCCACATGTTAGTGCCCCTAAAATTGTAGTGAAGAAGGTTGGATCTGGGAATCAGAGATTAAGTAGCTCAGCTTAAATTGAAGGCTGGAAAAATCTGAGAACAAAGTTTAAAATGCCTCTGGGGGCTCGGCACCTGTAGCACAGTGTTTATGGCGCCAGCCACATACACCCAGGCTGGTGGGTTTGAACCCAGCCTGGGCCAGCTAAAAAGCAATGACAACTGCAACAAAAAACAGCTGGGTATTGTGGTGGGTGCCTGTAGTCCCAGATACTTGGGAGGTTGAGGCAAAAGAATCACGTAAGCCTGAGAGTTTGAGGTTGCTGTGAGCTGTGATGCCACCGCACTCTGCTGAAGGCAACGTAGTGGAACTCTGTCTCAAAAAAAAAAAAAAGGCTCCGCGCCTGTGGCTCAAGTGGAAGGCGCCAGCCACGTACACCCAAGGTGGTGAGTTCGAATCCAGCCCGGGCCTGCCAAACAACAATGACGGCTGCAACCAAAAAATAGCTGGCCGTTGTGGTGGGTGCCTGTGGTCCTAGCTACTTGGGAGGCTGAGGCAGGAGACTCGCTTGAGCCCAGGAGTTGGAGGTTGCTGTGAGCTGAGATGCCATGGCACTCCACCCAGGGGGACAGCTTGAGGCTCCTGTCTCAAAAAAAAAATAAAAAATAAAAATAAAAGCGCCTGTATTCCCAGCTACTTGGGAGGCTGAGGCAAGAGAATTGCTTAAGCCCAAGAGTTTGAGGTTGCTGTGAGCTGTGAAGCTATGGCACTCTACTGAGGGTGACATAATGAGACTCTGTCTAAAAAAGAAAGCCTCTGGAAATTATTAGGAAGGAAACTATGTCAAATAAAGAAAATTCTGATTGACCCATCAGTATTTTATCATGTAACTTGTGCCTACTAAGAGCTGTAATTTTTTCCAATTTACCATTTTGTTATACAGTTTGATTGTGCCCTCTTATTACTCTAAGTTAGAAAGGTTTGCTATGTACTACACATTCAAACTGTCACTCAGAAATGATCTTTTAAGAACAGGTGAGTTGTAAACTATAGCAGAGGGTAAATAGGAAGCTGCCACAGTCTCAGGACAGATTTCCACCGACTTCGCTGAGTCTCAGTCTGATAACTTTGATGTGTGGTCCAGATCTTTACCTATAAAACCGACCTTTTTGTAACATACCCAAAAAACCTAATAAACTGATGAGGTCCTGCTGATTACATTTATGAGTCCTGGTTTCTTTTTTTAAAAAAAGATAAAACAAAAACAAAAGGAGGTGATAGTTTGTTTCCTATAGATCGTCCTATGGCTCTCGGCCAGAGTTCTGTGCCTGGTCTTTTGTCTTAGGCTTTGGAAGGAGCCTGAGTAATCTGAGTCCTGCCCGAGGAGACTCACCAGTGAAGAGTCCAAAGCCAGGTCCCTACAGCAGTGGCAAAAGACCTGGGCTTTTTGGCCTAGAAAATAGGGGATGTGGAGGTGGGGCATATGAGCCACCCTCAAGTACTTGAAGGCTAGCTTTGGGAAGAAAGGGTTAATGATAGTTCAGTCCCAGAATTCCTGAAAGATGTGACAGTGTCATCAGTGCAGTGGCACAAATGTGTGGTCCTTGGGTGGGTAATGGGGTAGAACATCAAAACTTGTGAAAGGAAGAGAGTCTTAAAGCCTCCCCCTCCACTCTCCCATCCAGGGTCCTGACGTTCATGCCCTCCTTGGCCCCAGGTCAGGATATGTGTACCAGGTACGCGTCCTGCCCAGATACAGGGTCCCATTTGCCACCTGCTGAGGCTTAGTGGTTGAGAATAATAGCTCCAGAAGCCAGAACCAGGACAACTGCATGGAAAGTAGTTTGCCTCAACCTGAAAGTGATTCCTGACCAGAGTGAATGGTCACTACTCAGGCCTATAATCCCAGCACTCTGGGAGGCTGAGGCAGGTGGATCACCTGAGCTCAGGAATTTGAGACCAGCCTGAGCAAGAGCAAGACCCTGTCTCTAAAATATAGCCAGGCACTGTGATAGGTGCCTGTAGTCCTAGCTACTTGGGAGATGCCACAGCACTCTAAGAGGGCGACAAATCAAACTCTGCCTCAAAAAAAAAAAAAGAATGGTCACTAAAGGATGGGTAGCTGCTGACACTGAGGGATCAGGCTGAGGCAGAAAACTGTTCATCCTAGACCCAGTGCCCAGAAGGCACTCATGATGGTCAGTGCAGAGGACTTGGGCACCTGTGGGTGGGTTGGGTCAGATGACCACAAAGTTTGTTTCAACCACAAGATCCTAATAAAAACTGTACATTTATACCACTGACAATTGATGATTTAGGCAACAGGAACTATCTGAAAAGAATTTAATACCTTGATATCTCTCTTAGAATTGGTTAACTTTGTAATTTAATAAGAAATCAACCAGGGTCTTATAATAACGAAATTACACAAATGATTGTGTACAAATGCATCCTGAAGAACACGGCTGGAGTTCTGTTTTCACCCTCGGGTTCTAAGTGGTCAGAGGTTTTTTTTTTTTTAAAACAGGAAGCTATATTTACATTTGATTATATTCATATCCACCTCACATTGGGGGGTTGGTTCACAAAGCACAATTGCTTAGAATGGGGTGGGGTAATTTCTCTTTGTATGGGATTCCACTAGTAGCAGGAACCCCAAAGCTCCGGTTTCCTCTGGTGTGGGAATAAAAACATACACTAATGCTGCAGAAATCAGGCAGGGCAGCGAAGGAAAACCACGCTGCTGTGAACTTCGGAACTAAGGGAAACTCAGAGAAGCTGGGTCCAAATTTCCTACATTTGTACTTGAAAATATGGTTGGACTCAGACTCAGAGGTGACATTACTCTCTGAAGGACCAGAGAATGCAGGGTGTGATAGAGAAGCCCTTGAAGCAGAACGTGGGACATACACCATCCTCGAAAGACATGTACATCTGGCACACAGACAACCAGGCTGTGCGTGATCTGGTAGGATGCTGGTTGAGCTCTGGGGCGTTGAAGCTTATGGAGCACCAGGCCACTGCCAACCTCGAAATGCCCCATTGGAGTACCCCACACAGGTCAGAAGGCAGGTGACTGATGACAGCTGGTACTTGTTTCTCCCATTTCTTGGGATGGACTTAAGATTCTAGCCTCTCATTTCAAAACTGTTAGTGAAGTAATAATATTTCAACACTGTTCCCTGCCTGATTAATTTGTTTTCTTAAGACCCAAGAGATACCCAAGTGCAGCAGTGATTTATGTGGGCTGACAATTCTACAGCAGACTTTCTGGCACTCGAATGACTCCTACTAATTGTAAATCCAAGTGATTATCTTATCATGTAATGGATCATTGAGGTCCAGAGCTGCAATGGAATCTGCTGACTCCTATCTCTGCTGCCTTTGGAAAATGTAAGGAGAGGGGCACAGTACTGGTTTCATGTAAAAAGGGACATGGCCTTAGGATGAGGCCACCATCTCTCTCTTTCTTTCCTGCAGGGAAGGAAGGTGCCAGAGGACGGAACCTCTCTTCTCCCAGGCACAGAGGGTAGAAACTAGAAGCTGCACCCCCATCCAGCCTGTCCCCTCTCAGCACTTTCCTTGGTAGCATCTTTCTTTACAGAAGCACACAGTAGCTTTTAGGGGTTAAATTGTATCCTTTGATATTTTCTCTGTTGAAGTCCTCACTGCCATTACCTCGAAATGTGATTTTATTTGGGGACAGAGTCTTTATAGAAGTAACCAAGTTAAAAATGAAGTCACATTTTGGGCGCTAACTCAATATGACTGGTGTCCTTTGTCCTTAAGACAAATGGGAATTTTGGACACACACATGTACAGAGGGAAGTTGCACAGGGAGAAAAGGGCCATCTGCAAGCTGAGGAGAGGGGCCTGGAACACAATCAGCCCTGCCAGCACCATGAACTTCAACTTACAGCCTCCAAAATGGGAGGAAAGACCTTTCTGTTGCTTAAGCCACCACCCAATCAGTGGTTCTTTGTTAGGGCAGCCCCAGGGAACTAACATAGTAGCTATCACTTGGACTTAGAAAAATAAGATCCCATATTTGCTTTTTATTATATTTAATCCCATTCCCTACTGGGAGTTACTTCCAAAGCCACAATCACCTGACAGTTTAGTGGCTGCAAAACCAGCATCTATCAAAGATTGAAAAGTGAGGACAAGACTCTTCCCACTCCATATATGTTGATCCTTTGTTAAAACTGCTGCCTAAGCAGAGTAAAGAAGCATTTTCTGGGTTGGATCCCCAAACTGCCAAAGGGCCTGTTAAAAGAGACTGAAGTGGAACTGGACTTGATGGATGGGAAGGGGAAGGACACATTTCCCTCTGAGGGAAGATTAGCACCTTCATTTTGTTTGCACCCCACTGTAAATTGTAGCCTCTGGTCCAACTTGAAGGTGGTGGATGCTGGGCCTGTCCGAATGAGCTGCTTTGGCATCTGAAGGACATGTCCTCTGCTGAACTTGCAGGCACAATACTGAAAGGCTACAATAAAGTCCATGGAGTGGAAACAGTCTATTGAGCAGCACACTTGTCCCTAATTAGGTTTCAATTCAAGCTCTATCACTTCTTGTCTCCCTTGGTCAGAGCAGCCATTTTGCCAGTAGGTGGCAGCAGAGGGCCTCCACTGCAGGCCCCCCTCAGTAACCTGGGGGTGGCAGGACGGTAGGAGACTCCTAGCGTTAACCTTGGCTTAGTCGCCTCTACAGCAAAGGGAAGGCGCGCTTGATTCTGACAGGCCAGCAGCTGTCCTCAGAGGGGAACCCTGGGGGAGTTGCACAATTCTCCTCTACAGGAGCACAAAAGAATTACAGGATGCTCAGAGCTGAAGGACCCTGGTCAACAAGCCCAGTGGATCTCAGCCCTGCACATGTGGGCAGCTTTCAGAAATACCAATGCCTTGACCCACTTCCAGGGATTTTATTTCTAACACACATTATGTCCCAACAAAGGACTGAGTTGGTTCATATATTCATGACGCCTTTTTTGTGAGGAATCCAAAATAATTTGGAAACATCTCCCCAACCTCACAGTGACTTGGCGAAGGATAAGGGAGGTGAATGAGAAAACTGTGAAGGAGCAGTTTACGGGCCCCTCAGTAAGTTGGTGGAACAGTGTCCCCTGAAAATTTTTATCCACCCGGAATGTCAGAATGTGAATTTATTTGAAAATAACTAATAGATGTAATTAGTTGAGATGAGGTCAGACCATATTAGGATGAGCCCTAAATCCAATGACCAGTCTCCGTATAAGAAGAGAGGACCCACAGAAGCCTGGGGAGTCACAGGAAGAAGGCAGAGATTACAGCGATACAGGTCAAAGGGCCAGGAACTCAGGGAACCATCGGAAGCTGAAGAAGCAGGGAAGGATTGGTCCCTAGAGCCTACAGAGGGAGCATGACACTGCCGATGCTTTGATGTCAGACGTCTGGCTTCTAGAACGTGACACAATACATTGCTGGTGTTTCAGCCACCCAGTTTGTGGTAATTTGTTATGGCAGCTCTAACAAATGAGCACAGGCAGGTGCAGACCAGGGGAAGCCAGGCCCAGCTCCTCACTCCTGAGTCCTACTCATGCCGTTTAAGATAGGAACAGGCTTTATTTTTTTTTATCAAAGAGTCCTTAAGCATCTTCCCACTTCTCTGCGGAGCCCAGGACAGGACTTGATATGACGAGGACAGTCCTGTTTATTGGGCCCATGGGATTTGAACCTGTTTTCCCTAAAGTCCTCATTTGTTCCTATCTGGCTCTTCTTAACACTTCTTTTTGTTTCCTGCAGGCTCAGGGCTTCCCAGACTGCAAATTCACAGCATTAGAAACTGTTCGTCCTCAAACATGCTTTTCCCAAGAGCTGGAAAGTCTCCAGAGACTAGTAAACACGGCTTTCTATGACAAGGAAGAAGACAAAAATAGAAGCCAGAAAGACAAGCAGAAGGAAGAAGAGTCTCAGGGGTTAGGGAAGGGAAGAGAGGCCTGTCCCAGGAGGCAAAGAATGAAAAATGTGGGCAAGTTGTGGTGGGCTGGGTGTGGTAGGAGACACCAGCAAACTCAACTGGTTTTGAGGAAGGTGGAAAAGACCCTGGCCTGAGAGCAAGATTCACTGCAAAGCTAGCACATAACAGAAAAAAATAAAAAAAAGTTACCGTGCAAAGCAGACTGTCATTCACTTGCCAAATCTGGGCCTAATGTAGCTGGAAAGCCAGTCTGCCTTCATAACTCCAACTCCAATTCCCCAAACTAATCCTTAAGCAGCAGTTTAATGCTGCTTGTTTAAAAGAAATCCCGTGGGTGACCTCCTAATCCGGGCTGACGGGTTGCCTCATTAATTTGAGGCTTACGTCACTCTTATTTTAAGAATGAGAATAACTTGGAGGTTCCATGAGACTCCGGCAGTGGGATCCAGTTTTCAGCTCTTTCACACATCTTAGAAATATTATTTGGTCAATAACGTAAGGGGCCACGCATTGGTGGAAATAAACAAAGGGCCCCAATTTACTCTTTCTGAAATCTATTCATGTCTCAACAATGTGGTTATGTAGTGGAAGGAAACAGCCTTCTGGTTAAGTGGCTTCTGAACCAAAGGCAGTGTGTGCCTTTCTCCTCTTGTCTCTGCTGTTACTGAAATCTACCAAAAACCCACAGCATCTTTGGCTGGTATTCTCTCTTGAGAAGCAACAGAATTGCTACTGTTTCAAATAAACACCCCTTGCAGCAGCCAAGGAATGATCGAAGAGACCCAATGTGTCATTAACCTTAACGCCAAGGGATTCAAATCCAGAAATGCAGTTTCTCTTGCCGAAAAAGTTCCACTGAATTTTCTAAGACCCCCCGTGACCTCATTTAGAGTGTTTTTCTTCTTTTTCTCAGGCTTTTCCCTTGCATAATAGTATGATAAGCTGTTAATTCAATCATTTTCACTTCTCTGCCACCCTTCGGCCCATGATCAAAGAGTATTATTAACCGCCCTAATAACACATTAAATAATCAAGCTGTCTAACAGCCGCCCATCAGAGCGCTAATCTCCTATACTGGTGTGGCTAGAAAATGGCTTAACTGTTTCTTCTCCTTCATCCCCAGCTATTTTTATACTTCAAAAAACCATTTTGCTGAGGAGCAAATCCAGATGAAAGGACATGTTATTAAGAGGATGTTAATATGGAAATTGTGAAAAGAAAAGGGCGAAACTGCAGGACCGAATAATAGCGGCAAGACATTCACTATTTTTTGGGAGCCATCGTTCAAACTTCCACACTACTAAAAAAAAAAGCAATCCCATTAGCCCCCACTTAACCCAGGAATTCCCAGCTAGTCATAAAAGGTTTCTCTCTCCCACTATATGTTTCAGCAGGCATGTTTTTTTGCTGGTTGTTCTTCTTCCTACCAGCATCAAATTGCCTTCCTCATCAGGCAAAAGATGCTGCCTTAGAAACTGAGATAATAACATCACTGCCTTAGAATATCTGGGTCTATTCACAAAGTAGAATCTTTCTTGCTTTGTTATGAAGACTCCATGATTGCCCATTCTGAAATCAATACAACCTGCCCATCTCTGTTGTATTCTTTTAAATACCCTATTCTATGTCATCCACTCAAAATTCAATGGAAAACACTTCCTTGGCCAACAGATAAAATCATCTTAGAAAATGTCTTGCTTAATTTGAATATTTGCAAATGAATCAGAGAGCCTGGAACTCTACAGTGTGAAAGTGAAAGGCCTTTTACATGTAAGTGCAGGGTAACTAGGTCCATAAAACTGGAGCTAAATGTTTTAATAAGTATGAGAGAACAATTAGCTGCCTTATAAGGTTACTGATCCTTTTTTATTTCATGTCAAATCACAGGAAAAAAGCAGGATAGGTAGCCTAATTTATATGCTCGTAATGTGTAGGTGGGTCCTTAAGAGGACATTTCATGTGTTATCTGGAGGGAATACATCATTTGGGTTTAAATCTATATATTTTTATTTTTATTTATTTATTTTTTTGAGGCAGAGCCTCAAGCTGTCCCCCTGGGTAGAGTGATGTGGCTTCACAGCTCACAGCAACCCCCAACTCCTGGGCTCAAGCGAGTCTCCTACCTCAGCCTCCCAAGTAGCTGGGACCACAGATGCCCGCCACAATGCCTAGCTATTTTTTGGTTGCAGCTGTCATTGTTGTTTGGCGGGCCCGGGCTGGATTCGAACCTGCTGCCTTAGGTGTATGTGGCTGGCGCCTGGCTATTTTTTTTGGTTGCAGCCATCATTGTTGTTTGGTGGGCCCGGGCTGGATTCGAACCCGCTGCCTTAGGTATATGTGGCTGGTGCCTTAGCCCCCTGAGCCACAGGAGTCGAGCTGATCTATATATTTTTAAAAGACAGAGACAGTATTATATATTCGTCTACAAATAAAAGCACTAGGCCAGTAGGTTACAACCACTAAAGAGAAATGCTGTATCTGAAAGGGGGAGAAACATTACAAGAGAAATCTGCCCACATTTGGTGACAACACTGGACAGGTCACTAGAGAAGCTTACCCACTGCCCTTCAAGTAAAGATGGCTGTGATTAGAGCTCCAATTAGGTCAGAAAAAAAAAGAGGGAAAAATGCAGAGGCAAGATTGGGGTTTCTTTCCCGTGTTTTCCTTTTCCATTTGCTCTTTCATAATGGAGAGACAAATGAAAATATTAAAGAGAAAGCCAATGAGCTGTATCCTTTCCGATCCGGAAGAGCATGCAAAACAAACAAAAAATAAATAAAAATCTCCAGCGTGAAAACACACCCTGGAATTACAAGTTAATGGCGCATAACTTCCTAGAAGTACTGCCATTACAATTTCAAATACTGTGAAGGTTTATAGAACAAGAGGTGATGAAACAGCAGAATTTGGAGAAAACTGTAGCTACTTTGGAAAAACTTATTTCTGCAACTCCTTATGATTTAAAATGAGTCACTGGCTGTCAAGAGCTGGCAAAGGTCTCACAGATGACTTAATAAATCCATTTTCTAGATGAGAAAACTGAGACCCCAAGAGGGTGATTAACGCAAGGGCAAGGATTAATGAGAGGCAGAGACAGGCATGAACTCCAGGTGCCTATTTCTCTCTAATTAATTTATGTCTCATCTGGTTTTATAATAGGTAAAGAGAGTAAATCAAAATACTAGAGAAACTGTGTGTGGGGGGGACCACTTCTGGAGGCTCAGGAGGTCAGACTCTTTTCCTAATTTACTAAAATGTTATTCGCCTTTTCACTCTAATTCCTTCTCCTGGGTACGGTGGAGCTTTCCAAAAGCAATGATGTTTTTTATATTGCAAAGACTGATGTGGAAACAGATGTGAGAATCCAGTTTCTTCTATGAAGCCAGACATTGGGGATTTACAACAATGTAAAATAATGTCCTTCTTCATGTTAAATTTATTTCTGTTTTGAAAAATACGGTTATAGTCATAAAAATGTTATTTAACACATAATACATTTATTTTAAATGAATACTAAATTTTTTGTTTTAATTTTGAAAATATGAAATATTAGTAGATATAATCTCTACACATCAAAACTCTTCAGAATTCTTAATAATTTTTGAGAGTTTAGAGGGGTCCCAAGATCAAAGGGTTTGAGAACTGCTGTATAAGAACATTAGAAAATAACCAGAAAGGAGCTGAGTTCAGTGGCTCATACCTGGAGTCCCAGGACTCTGGGAGGCCGAGGTGGGTGATTGCTTGAGCTCAGGAGTTTGAGACTAGAGCAAGAGCAAGACTCTGTCTCTAAAACTATCTGGGCATTGTGACAGGCACCTGTAGTCCCAGGTACTTGGGAGGCTGAGGCTAGAGGATCATTTGAGCCCAAGAGTTTGAGGTTGTTGTGAGCTATGATACCAGGGCACTCTATCAAAGTGAGACTCTTGTCTATAAAAAAAAAGGAGAGAGAGAGAGAAATATGTGTGTGTGTGTGTGTGTGTGTGTCTATCTATGGTCTAGCCCCTGAAACTATCTTTCTGGGCATTACTAACAATTTAATTAAGGCGATACAGACAATGTGATGGGCAGTAAAGAGTGCTCACTCACGGACCTCAAAGCAGCCTTATGAGTTAGCCAGTGCAGGTATTATTTCTCTCCTTTGGCAAATAAGGACATGAGGTCACAGAGGTCCCTACCCAAATCACACAGCTAGTTGGTAACAACCAAGGAGGGAGTCAGCCAAGATTCTCTGGGGCTGAATTTGGGTTCTTCCCATGACCCAGTCTGTGCCTCTTGGCTTACTACCCTACCGAGACAGCAGCACTAAAATGCAGACAATTTGATCATAAGGAATACAGCTGAGTCAAGGGCAGACGTTATTTGTTGGGATAACACCCAGGAGCCCCACTTGGTCTTGCTGTTAGGAGTTATTCTGTTTCATATGGTGACTTACTATTAACTTAGATATTCTTTTGGGTAATCTTCTCCACAAACTACGGGAAAACATAGCTTGTGGAAAGACCCACCATTTGTAGAAGTGACAGGGTCCCATTATTTCTTTTAAAACTCAAGCATGCCTAGATTTATAGAACTTATTGTGTGTGCCATGGCCTGGATCCATTTACAAACCAGGAGTGGAGGGGAGGAAAATAAAAAATTTACTTACTAAGTAGACATCAAACACAGAAGCATTATCATCCTGCATCTCCAGAGCGTTTGGCTCAGCGGTCAAGTAGATGGTCCCCTCTTCCAAGGTAAATGTTGAACTGGAAGGTAACCCTTTACTGGAAAAATAAAGACAAACGATGAACACGTGGCCTACAGAGTCACATCTAAAGACACCTCCAAAGGTGTGGCTAACGAAGCTGAGGTGGGCAACTTTGGGAGCTAGACATTTTTTTGGAGGGGTGGGAGGGAGGAGAGAGAGGAGGAGGGGAGGGGACTGGTGTGCTCTCACCTAATGGGCACAACATAAGGGTATGTGGCATACCCCCTGGGTGAGGCGCACAACTACAACTCGGACTCTACCTGATAAACGCAAACAATGTAACCTAATCGTCTGTACCTTATATTAATCTGAAATAAAACACACACAGAGAAGAAGTTTTTTTCAGAATTTGAAAGAAAGGAAATGCGTCCATACCTAGAAATATGGTCACTTGGGTTTGAAGAATTTGGTTGCACTAGTAGTGCATTTTTTCTTTGTACTTTAGCACACAAGATGCTTCAACACTTTGTTGTTGTTGTTGGCTTAAGATAGGGCCAAACTCTGTCACCCAGGCTGGAGTACCAGTGGCCCCATTATCTCTCACTACAGCCTTGAACTCCTGGGCTCAAGTGATCTTCCTACCTCAGCCTCCTGAGTAGCTGGGAGGTGGGTAGCACCATGCCTGGCTAATGTTTAAATTTTCTGCAAGGATAAAGTCTTGTTATGTTACTCAGGCTGGTCTTGAACTCCTTCTTGGAGCCTTACAACCTCCTGTCTTGGTAGGGTAGTAAGCCAAGAGGCACAGACTGGGTCATGGGAAGAACCCAAATTCAGCCCCAGAGAATCTTGGCTGACTCCCTCCTTGGTTGTCACCAACTACTTGTGTGATTTGGGCAGGGACCTCTATGACCTCATGTCCTTAAGGGATCCTCCTGCCTCCATCTCCCAAAATGCTGGGATTACAGGCACGAGCCACCTCATTGGATTCTTGAGAGAAGACTTGTGGGTCTCCCACCTTGTGAGTGGTGCCATGCTGTGGGTCGAGGCCCAAGTCGTTCCTCACATTATTCACACTTTGCTAGTTCAGAGAAGATAACCTTGTTACCATTAGCATTGATGATTTCTTTCTTTCTGTTTTTTACTTACACGTGTATCAGAATCCCCTAGAAGGCTGTTAGAATGCAATTTCTTAGGCTCTTCCCCCAAAGTTTCTGATTCAGTGGGTCTGCCACGGAGCCCATGAATTTGCACTTCTGACAAGCCCCCAGGTGACAATCATGCTGCTGGTCTAAGGAGCACACTTGGAGTAACAATGAAGTAGGTAAACACAGAACATCGTATCATGTGCTCTGGGAGGATAACTGAAGTGTGTGCTTAGTAACTATGGAAACAACAAAAGCCAAAAGTATACTCTAGAGTCATTGGAAGGGAAAGCACTTTGTTTTGCTGTGATACAATAACCAGTGCTAATTGTTGGAGTAATTGGTCCATCTGAATAGTGTTCAAATTAGATATTAATTCAAGGGCTCAGGGATGCACATCTTTTTTCCTTGTTGAAGTAAAAATCAGTTATAATTTTATTTTTATTTTTAACTTCAAGTTAATATGAGGATACACATTTTTAGGTTACGATGTTCTCATTTCCACGGTAAAGTTCAAATTATAGAAAAGCCCTTCATTGAAGCGGTGTGCTGAATACCCTGGCCTTGTGCACTTTAGGTGAGATCCCACCAAACACCCTCCCTCCTCCTTCCCATCCCCATTCCCCTCCCCTCATCCCCTCTCCCCCTTGGGAGACTATTTTTATGTTTTATTGTTTGTATGAGCATGAAATTGTTTACATATTGGTTTCATATTAGTATTGAGGACGTTGAATATTTTTCTGATATACTTTATTAGTTATAATTTTAACCTGTGGAAATTTGCCATGGGAAGGTTTTGTAAGAGCAAACCATTTTATAACCAAAATGAGGGAAGAGGGTGATACTGGCATTGGAGAGAGCCAGCAGAGGCACTGCCGCTGCATGGAAGGAACACCAGCAGCAGCACGTGCTCTTCCCTGGGTGGCAGAGCTGAGGGCAGGGGTGCAGAAGGTGGGTCTAAGCATCCCAGCTGGATGGGAGGCCACCGAGGCCATCATCCTCTGTTCTTTCCTAGTCTGGGAGATTGCGCATAATTCTATCATTGTATGTATTTCTCTATTAATTGAAGATCATAGAAATATTTAGAGATCTTGACATTTTCCATTAAAAAAATTGTCAAAGGGTGGCACCTGTGGCTCAAAGGAGTAGAGCGCCGGCCGCATATGCTGGAGGTGGCAGGTTCAAACCCAGCCCCAGCCAAAAACTGCAAAAAAAAATTGTCAAAAGAATGTGTGGACTTAATAAATATGGTTCATTTGTATTTTTCTTGCTTAAAAAATATAATGAGAAGATTGTGACAATATAGATGAAGAGGAAGAAAGTCAAGGTTGGAAGGTCTTCCGTAAGTCTTCTGTTTAATGACATTTGGGAATGTGAAAGTTAAGGGGTTGCAGCCACCTCATTTTTGGTTTGATACACTTTCTTTCGAATTCCAGACCTAGTAAGGAAGTCTTCTTGCTTTTTAGAAACCTAAGATGGGGAGTACACCATGGCCAACAGCCTGTGCCATGGACCTTACAGAGCAGGATGAACGTGGCTCCTTCCTCAGAGCTGGGGATTGCCATCGTACACTCTCACCTGGGTGAAGATAATCATCAGCTCTCAAAGGCTGTTACTTTACAAAGTCGTCAGAAAATACGTAGTCATGGCATGGCTTAATTCTTATTATTTATTTGGGTCATGTTTTATATAATTTAAAAAATTTCTAAGGGCTTCTGGGTTTTTTTTGTAAACATGTAATTTATTTGATGAGTTTCAAAAACTAAGTGTTCTCCTGGTCTGAGTTTTTACTAATCGTTTTTATTTTTTCTTTTCCTAAGATTAAGTTTTATATGTGTGTGTGCGTGCATGTGTGTACACATGTGTATGTATTCTGGAAGTGCTTTTTCTTTTCTTTCTTTTTTTTTTTTTTTTTTTTTTGAGACAGAGTCTCACTATGTCGCCCTCGGTACAGTGCTGTGGCATCACAGCTCACAGCAACCTCAAACTCTTGGGCTTAAGCAATTCTCTTGCCTCAGCCTCCCAAGTAGCTGGGACTACAGGTGCTTGCCACAATACCCTGCTATTTTTTTGTTGCAGTTGTCATTGTTGTTTAGGTGGCCCCGGGCCCAGTTTGAACTCGTGAGCCTCAGTGTATGTGGCCAGTGCTGTAACCACGGTACTACGGGCGCTGAACTGCTAGTAACTTTTTATTTTGAAATAATTTTATTTTATTATTATTATTTTTTTGAGACAGAGCCTCAAGCTATTCCCCTGGGTAGAGTGCTGTGGCATCACAGCTCACAGCAATCTCCAACTCCTGGGCTCAAGCGAGTCTCCTGCCTCAGCCTCCCAAGTAGCTGGGACCACAGGCACCCGCCATAATACCTGGCTATTTTTCGGTTGCAGCCGTCATTGTTGTTTTGGTGGGCCTGGGCTGGATTCAAACCTACCACCTTAGGTGTATGTGGCTGGCGCCTTAGCCACTTGAGCCACAGGCACCAAGCCAATTTTTGAAATAATTTTAAACTCATAGAAAAAGGGTAGGATTACTGAAATGGATTCTGGGATACCCTTCATTCAGATTCACTAACTGATATCACTTGGCCACATTTGCTTTGCCATCATTTTTCTATAAATACACATTAGTATTTTTTTCTAAACTGTTCGAGAAAAGTAAGGTGCACGCAGGCACCCTTTGACTCCTCAGCCTATCAGAATGAATTTTTTAAGAACATGAGCCTCCTTTTATTGCCATTAACAAAATCAGGAAACCTAGACTGATATGATGCTATGATCTAATCTGCAATTTGTATTCAAATTTTGCCAAAAACTTTATTTTTAAAAAGGTGACCCGACATGCATACAGTATAAAATACAGCAAAAAGGAATCTTCTTTCTCTTGCCCTCTTGTGATCTAGAGCTCTACTCCCTAGAGACAAACCCATCTGGGACATATTTTTCAATCTAATATTTATCTTTTATCTTTGGAAACTATGAGCAGGCCACCAGCATAAATAAGGCAATTTAAAATACGAAAAATAATTAGAACATTTTTTGAAGTTTAATAGGTAAAATTATCAATTATTTTAGCTAAAATGAAGTATAATTACAGAAGAAAGAAATAGATTTCTTCAGTATTATGTGATTAAAATTTGATAAAACCAAATAGATATATTTTTTAAAACTTTGTCATTTACACAGTTTTTCACGCATATTAGAATATATTCCTATCCTACTGAGTAGAATATTTGGAGTATGATTAAATTTGGGGGACAAAAATTAAGGTTCATAGGGACTTACCTCGATTACATAAAACACTTTTATGACTCAATTATGAACAGGCAAATAACCCAATTCAAAAGTGAGCAAAGAGTCTGGACAGACATTTCTCCAAAGATATACCAGTGGCGTATAAACATAAGACAAGATGCTCGCCATCATTAGTCAGAAGGAAAATGCAAATTAAAACTACAATGAGATACCACTTCACAACGACCAGGATGGTTAGGACAGAAAACACACTAACACTGACTGAAGGGGAAGTGGGGCAGCTGGAGCCCCCCTCCCCCCATATTGCTGATGGGGATATAAAAGTGTGCCGATGCCTTGGAAATCTGTTTGGTGGGTCCTTAAACCCAAACGACCCAGCAATTCCACTCCTAGATACATACCCAGGAAAAAGGAAAACATACATCCTCGCAAAACCTTGTCAATGAATGTTTACAGTAGCGTTATTCCTAAGGACTAAAAAGTGGAAACAACTCAAATGACCACCAACTGATGAATAAATAATTTATGAAACTGAATATTATTTGACAGTAAAAAGAATGAAGTACTGATAAATGTAATAATATGAGGAAAGCAGGAAAATGCTTTGCCAAGTGAAAGGAGCCAGTCATAGAGGACCACATATCGTATGATTTCATTTATGCAAAATGTCCAAAATAGACAAAGCAATAGAGATAGAAAACAGACTAATGAAAAGACTAATGACTGCCAGCGGCAGGAGTTGGGGGGGGGTTCCTTTTTAGGGTGATGAAAATATTCTAGAACTGGATTCTGGTGATCGTCACACAACTCTGTGAATGTATGAAAATCCACTGGGCTGTATACTTTAAATAGATCATCTTATGCTCTGTTTAAAACAAAAACAAGGCTCATAAACATCTAAAGATCATGATTCTAAACTCAATCTCTCAGGATACAGTATTGGAATTCTCAGGAGAACTCATAAAATATTATTTTAGGTCACACGCATTTTAAAACTATTTTGAATAAATCTCTTTGTTAGTCGTCACCAGTCATTCAAAAACATTTCTTTTTTATGATAAAGGAAAGAAAAAAATTATACCCAGCCTGATGACATAAAAGAGTTCCTTTCTGAGATTTTGAGCTCCCAGGTGAAGACACCATGAGAGCAAGTCTGTCCGTGAAGCCTGAGGAACCATCCACAGTGTCCCAGGGCCAGGTGTCGCACAGGGCATGGGCTAGAGGACCTTCACCTTCACGCCTGTCCAGCCCAGAGGCTGCACATTCTGGCTCTCAAACCCAATCTGGCTGGAAGAGGCACGTTTTGAAGAACAGATTACTTTTTTTTAAAGTTTGAATTATTGCCAAATTAAGAAACAGGAAATTCCCACAAAAACTCAGTTATTCCACAGCTTCTTTTGAGAAACCAGCCAAGCTGCCAACTGTGAGCCCACATTTCTGAGGAGCAACGAGATTGCGGCTGCCTTCCCAGACTGGGCATGCCCTGTGCGTGACTGCAGGGTCCCCACCACGCTCTCTGGCAGCACACTCAGCCGCTGCACTCCTTTGCACCAGCCCTCTGTGCATCTGTCAGCCCAGCATCTCCGCTTCCACGATGAGGCCCAGGGAGGTGCAGTGACCCGCCCACGGTTACACGGTAGGTAGCCGAATAGAGTCAGCATCTAAATTCTGTTTTCCTTTTATTACCTTTCTTTACAGTCATCGCGGCTGGAATTTTAGAAATCTGCCATTGTAGAACCCAAGATATTGCAAAATAGTCACAGCAAAAACATATATGGCATTTGATGTTTGATGTAAGTTGTGAAAATTTCTGTTCTTTTGGTAAGGGTAACAATGAACAGAAACTTTTCAGGAAAAGTAGGCAAAATATGCTTTCCAAGCAACATTGAACATGGGTATCAATATTTAATAAAAACAATAAAGCTATTAAGCTCCCAGGAATTTACATAAAATTACACATATAAAGGAATCTGGTAAAATATACAGCCCTGTATAAATAATTAGGATTTATTTAGCAAAGTATCATTAAATATATTCTGTGAAAGCTAAATAACCAATAAATTAATCTTTATATTAGTTATCCTCATGAAGTATCTACCAAGTTGAGATCAGAGTACAGAACTGGAGGATTACCTTTCTAAAAATCTTAGACTTGATACTATCTACTACCCAAAAAGGGATGAGAATGCATTCTTTTTTTTTTTTTTTGCAGTTTTTGGCTGGGGCTGGGTTTGAACCCGCCACCTCCGGCATATGGAGCTGGCGCCCTACTCCTTTGAGCCACAGGCGCCGCCCGAAAATACATTTTTAAGAAATGGACACCTGAACTAATCCAGCATTAATAGGCTGAGCATGAGAGTTAGAATCAGATGAATTTGACTTTGAGTTCTGGCTTTTTCACTTAGTTGTATGTGATACTGGTTAATTTTTTTTAACCCCTTTGAGCTATAGTTTCCCAGATGTAAAATGAGAATAATAATACC
Organism: Galagoides demidoff; assembly: GCA_963574575.1. NCBI lineage: Eukaryota > Metazoa > Chordata > Mammalia > Primates > Galagidae > Galagoides > Galagoides demidoff. Next base: position 19,734 of record CAUYQV010009753.1, read on the forward strand.
AACAAAAGATAGGGTTAGGTGATCAGTTATTATCAGCTAAAAATAGGGTTATTTGTACAATGCAAATATCTACTGAGCACCCACCCATTTGCATATGATACTCTGGGTCTAGGATGTAGCAGAGATCCTAACAAACACGGCTGTGCCTCACGGAACTTACTTAGTATTGAAGAAGACAGACAATGAGATAAATAATTAAAATATATATTATGTTGATTAAAAGTGCTAGGAAGAAGAAAAAAAGCACAGAAAGGAGATGGGAAGTGAGTGAGTAGCACAGGCCAACTCCAGAAAGCAAACTGTCCTTTCTCTGTCCTCAGAGGATCTCAGGCATGAGTCAGACCCTCCTCAAAGTGCCCCATAGAAGCCCATTTTGCTGGGCTGGGAAAGACACCTCTGATTGCCAACAGTTCTTTGTAAAGATCACATTCCACCTGCCAACTCTTTTCTCGCCAGCCTCCTTTAAAGGCCAGAGGTGGGCAGTTAGCTAAGGGTTGGTTCTGTACCACTCACTCTTTGTAAGTGCTACATCTCACACTTTCACTGGGGGCCTTCGCTGACACACATACTAAAAATATTTCACTGTAACATGGTTACATTATTTTTAGCAAAGAGATTAGTAAAGTTTAACACATGACGGCAGGAAAAGGTGTATTTTTCCTAACCAAATGTTTCACGTAGGGTATAAAATATTATCTGTGCTTGAGAACCCATTTATGCATGCATAAAGGTGTGTATGTTCACTGCTGCTTAAAAAATAATACTATTAAAAAATAAAGAGATAATGTGAAAATAAACTATCCCAAATAAATGCATCCATAGCCTACAGCAAATTCCTCCTCCCTTGAGGAGGTAGTAAAGTTAAGATGTGTTCTAGAAAGGGTTTCATTTAAATATCTGTGACACCTATCAATTTAATATTCATTTCTCTTTAGTTCTGGCATTAGGGAATATTTCCTCCCCCCTTTAAATCATATCGGTGATTTCCTGGGCACAAGCCTCTTTAGAATCAATTTCTAATTTCTCTGGCTAAGGTTCTATTTCAGGGGTCACTTGTAAGCAAGGGGATCTCTCTTGGGAGGAACGTCCTCAAAATCCAGTGGTCAGGTCAGAGTGCACACATTCCTCGGACTCACCGCTTGGGAAGACCCATTTCTAGCAGCAACCTTACCTGACTAGTTTTAAGAGTCTGGCTGCTCGCCTAGCTTCTGCTCTGAGTTTTGTACAATTCCCTCAATTCAGACTGACTCAGGGCTAATCATGCCTAATTTGCAACAAGCCACACAGGAAACCGGTCATCTACTCAGTTATGCTCTTCCCTGTCCCAAGCACGGGAGCAGGGAGCTGCCGATGCTCTTCCTCCGCCCTGTGCTCCAGTCTCTGCACAAGCGACAAGCTCTTCATAGGTGAGGGCAGTCCAGGAGGAAGAACGTTGTGTCCTAGCTCTCCCTCCAGGATGTTAATGAGGCTCTGATGCCATGTGGGCTTCTCTGTCATTTACCAAAAATGCTTCTTTCTGTTACCAGCAACATTAGTTTGGCTTCACTGAAGAGCATGAGCCTGGTGGGACGGCTGAAAATAGTCATCGATAATTTCACAGCCCAGAACACTCTGATTTCTGTTTGTAGACCTAATGAGCGTTTTACAGCCAAAACTCATGAGACTATTTGTTCAGGGAACATATGGTACTATCCACAGTTTTTGTCTTTTAAAAGTCATCCTCTCACTGCCTTAATTTGTTTTAATCAAAGTAATAACATCATAATATGTCACACCACCCAGATGACTTCTGATGGAAAGTAATGACCCCCTGCCCCCATGAACTGCCCTCAGCCACCTCCTCTGGTGTAGTTCCTTTCAGGATTTCTTTCTTTCTTTCTTTTTAATCTTTCCTGATGATTTCTTTCATAGCTTTTAATGGATCAGGGAATAAAAGACATTCTCATCCAAAGGCAGAGTGTCTGTTGCTTGGCTATGAAGGATGTTGACCCCCTTCTAATCTTCATTTTCTCCCAAATTTTGCCATTTCTAATGAATCTACTTTTAATTGTGGACAACACGCTTAATGACCTTTTTTATTCCATCAACCACATGCTATACATCCTTTAATGTCTCACATTACTTCATTTTTGTCCCTGCTTTCCCCTCTCTCTCTGTATTAGACACACTTAAAAAACTACTTTCATCTCTACTTCATCATGGCTGTTAAGTTTTATATTCTACTCTGTAGTTATAAGAACATTTTTCCTGGGTTGATGCCTATACTACAGTGGTTAGGGCGCCAGCCACACACACTGAGGCGGGAGGGTTAGAAACCAACCCAGGCCTGCTAAACAACAATGATAACTGCAACAACAACAACAAAAATAGCCAGGGTTCATGGCAGGCACCTGTAGTCCCAGCTACTTGGGAGGCTGAGGCAAGAGAATCGCTTAAGCCCAAGAGTTTGAGGTTGCTGTGAGCTGTGACACCATGACATTCTAACAAGGGTAACATAGTGAGACTCTGTCTCAAAAAAGAAAAAAAAGGAACATTTTTCCTGCTTTGTCCATTGATTGGCTCTAAAATTAGAAAATCAATACACAGGGTTTACAGTATTCTCACCATGTAAATACTGTTTACCGACTGGCCAACAGTGAGTTAGGGTCATTTCTCTCTCTCTGGGTTCAAAGTCATGATTTTTGGGCCATGCAAAGACAAACGTTCCCAGCATCAAGTTTAAATGGAGTCTTTTTCCCCTTGCCTTTGCTTAAATTCATGACACATTTCAGGCGGCTTCACGGTAGGAGCGTTTGCCCTTCAGAAACTGACTGATTGCAAGGTGGGGAAAAAGCCCCAGAGAACATCCAGGCGGAGGGCAGAGGGCACAGGGCAGAAGGCTAAGCTGCAAGCCCTGCTCATCTGGTTCTTAGGTACCATGCTGGGCAAGACATGAGCTCCTGTCTCACCTGGAAATGGGTAAGAGATCTCCTGTGCAGCCCACCTCACAGGACCAGCCACAAGATGAAGTTGGAGACTGTCAGAGAAAGAAAGGCCAACAGGGGGAAAGCTTGTCTGTGTAAGTGAACGGGAGTATCACTCTGTTCCCAGGGGCTTCAGTGAGGTCTGCTTGCACAGACAGATTTATCGCAGACCTTGGAAAGAATCCTTTTCTGCTATTCTAAGTTTAGCTACCGGAACATTAACTGATAACAAATGTAGACAGACAAGCTCTACTTGCAGAGAAAACCCAATAAGTACAGCCTGGTCTCACTTGATGGCTACAAAGACTTATTTAGTCTAAGAGCTATGCTCTGCTTCTGGTCAAGCCCATTCTGGCATGTCCTAGGCACTTCTGAAAAGATGGGTGAACCAGCAGCTGGGCCCCACCAGAAAGAGCTCACCTTTGGTTGGGATGGGTGCTCAGGGCGTGGATATCCCCACACACTGGCACTAGAGTTCCTATTTGCAGCCCGACAGTGTCAGTGCACAGCCTAGCTCACAACCCCTGCCAGGACGGAACCTCTCCTTCATGCTAAGCTCCTTGGCTGGGGATAGGGGAGAGTCTGTAAGACTCCCCAATATGGACCTGAAGAAGCATGGTCCCTATGCCCACACTGCTTACCCCCTCCCCCCACCAGGCTTTCAGAGAGATCTGCTTGTTTCTGCCTTTCCTCCTGCTCAGCCCCCAGTATGGCTGCTGCTCTTCCCCACGCTCCCACTTTTGCTATTTTTAGACAAGGAGACTGCTTGTTTTGAATGCAGGCGAGCAGAGCAGCAGGATCTCTCTGGCATCAAAGGATGGCTGTTCCCCTCACCCCCTACCTTGACCCTGCCCATGAACGCCTGTAGCACCAAGCCTTCCCCAGACATAGCACAGAGAACAACATCTGAACTCAGAGGCAAAAAGAGAACCAAACAGTGTGTTTCCAGGTCTGTTAGTCCTGGGGATAGGAAGCCATGGTGGCTCAGAGAGTGGGTAGCAACTGAGCTCCTGTCCCCGGCAGCCTCAGAGGCAAGCAGGGGGCCCTTCCTCCCTTTGAGGGGAGTGTGTGTCTGGGTGGTGGCTGGAGGGAGAGAGCTTTGTAAAAATGAATCTTTATCCAAGCTCAGGAACCTTTCCTATCATATATGTTTATCAGATTTATTTTTCTTTCCAACACCACACCCCAACACACACATGTACAGAGACATACACACAGATTTAAAGCTAGCAGTCATTATTGGGCTCAGGGGCTCATTCCTATAATCCCAGCACTTTGAGAGGCCAAGGCAAGAGAATCACTTGAGGCCAGGAGTTCAAGAACAGTCTGAGCAAAACAGTAAGACACTATCTCTACAGAAGATGAAAAAATAAGCTGAGTGTGGTGGTGGTATGCCTCTAGTCCCAGCTACTTGGGAGGGTAAGGTAGGAGGATTACATGAGCCCAAGAGTTTGAGGGTCCAGCCTGGGAGACATAGTGAAAAGAAAAAAAAGCTAGCAGTCATCATTAACTGTAATGTTTATATTGTGATGGTTGTATTATACACATGATTTCATTTTATTATTAAAGATAACCTTATAAGGTTGGGTCTCTTGTTATTTATTTCATACATTTGAGCATTAAGATTAACTTGTCTAACCCTAGGTAGGGACTGGACTTGAACCAGGCCTGACTCTGCAGCAATACTTGGTCCTATACAGATTGCCTCAATCTAATCATAGCAGAGAATGAGCCCTTTCCTGTATTTCTAAAATATCCCCAGTAACGATGGTTTACATATTAAAGAGAAAAAGAGAGACACGGATCCATTCCCAAACAAACCTGTTACTATGAACAAGTCGTGATTATTCAACTTAATCAAAAAGAGGAGAAATGGATATTAAAACACAACAGAAGAACCTTTGACACCCGTCTCATACCATACACAAAAGTTAATATGAAATGGAACTCAGACAAAATGTAAAAGTTAAACCTATAAAGCTCCCAGAAAAAAACAAAGGAGAATGTCTCCATGACCTCGGGGTCATGTCTAGGAAGGGGTGAAGGGAAATTTCGGGTAGGATGAGAGAATGTTGTTTATCTAGGTCTGGGTGATAGGTACTTAACGCATACATTTGTCAAACTTTCTGGAACTATACACTTAAGATTTCTGCATTTTACTACATGTAAATTGTACTTTAGTTATGAACTTTCAGCATAATAAGCAGCATCTGCCTTTCTACTAATAAAACTCTCAGTCACCCATTCAAACGTATGCTGGGTGCCTACTTCATTCCAGGTATTATACTGAAAGCAAAAGATAAGCTGGTAAATAATTTAGACATGGTCAGGTCATCAACTTTGGAAGATTTCAAAAAAGTTGGGGCAGCAACCTAAGTGTCCATTGCTGGATGAATGGTTAAAGAGAATTTATATATATATATACACACACACATATATATGCATACACACACTGTATGTGTGTGAATGGAATATTATTCGGCCTTAAAAAGAAGGAAATTAATTTGCAACAACATGGATGAACCTGGAGGACATTATACTCAATGAAATAAGTCAGATGCAGAAGGACAGATAGTGTATATGCTCGCTTATGTGCAAAATTTTAAAAAGTTAAACTCCTAAAAGCAGACATTGGAATGGTGGTTACCAGATGCTGGAGGAAGAGGGGCTATAGAAGATGTTGGTCAAAGGATATAAAGGTTCAGTTACTTCAGATGACCAAATTCTGGGGATAAAAAGTACAGCATGGTGACTCAAGTTAAGAATAATGTATTGGCGTGGTGCCTGTGGCTCAAGTGGCTAAGGCACCAGTCACATACACCTAAGGTGGTGGGTTCAAATCCAGCCCAGGCCGCCAAACAACAATGATGGCTGTAACCAAAAAATAGCCAGGTGTTGTAGCGGGTGCCCGTAGTCCCAGCTACTTGGGAGGCTGAGGCAGGAGACTAGCTTGAGCCCAGGAGTTGGAGGCTGCTGTGAGCTGTGATGCCATGGCACTCTACCCAGTGGGAAAGCTTGAGGCTCTGTCTCAAAAAAAAAAAAAAAAAGGATAATGTATTGTATATCTGAAATTTGCTAAGAGAGCTGATTGTTATGTGTTCTCACCACACGAAAAAATAGCATGACCATGTGAGGTGATGGATATGTTACTTTGCTTGACTGCAATAATCATTTCACAATGAGTAAACAAAATATCACCTTAAATATATTTAATTTTTACTTGTAACGTGTACCTCAATAAAAGTGGACAATATCCCCTAAGTACCCCCAAAAGTTTGGGAGACAGATAATAAATATTAAATCTAAGCAAATCACCACATATATGATTATTATAAAATATACAAATGCAAAAAAAAATGTCCTACCAAAACAACAAGACAAACCAAAATGAAAACCTTGATGATCAAAGTAAGTTCTTTTGGGCTTCACAACACTGAATGGCTTTTGCTCTCCAGGAAAATGCGTCTTACTGTTCATACGCAGCAAAGTCTAACATCAGAATGAGTTCCTTTCCTAGAGCTCACATCCATAGAGTTGAGAGATAAAATATTTAGGTGAATCCTTGAGGCTTAAGGGATTAAGAAAATTCTAGTCGGGGCAGTCCAGAAAACATCCCCAGCTACATGGCACGCGCGGAAGATAGTGACTGTGCTCACTAGCTAAAGAAAAGCACCACAAAGGCAGCGGGAATCAGGACCAGTGCCATGGCATCACAGCTCATAGCAACCTCCAACTCCTGGGCTCAAGCGAGTCTCCTGCCTCAGACTCCCAAGTAGCTGGGACCACAGGCGCCCACCACAACGCCTGGCCATTTTTTGGTTGCAGCCATCATTGTTGTTTGGCGGGTCCGGGCTGGGGATTCGAACTCGCCACCTTCGGTGTATGTGGCTGGTGCCTTAGCCGATTGAGCCACAGGCGCTGAGCCCCTTAAATGAAGTTTGAGATCAGAGTGGCATATTAGGAACACAATGTGCTGAACTGGAAATGCCTCTTGCTGTGAAGCTAATGGAACCAGTAAGGATGTAAGATATAGTTGGCAGGAAATAATTTCCAGTCCAAGTGCCATTATTCCTGTATACGGCCCCTCAGTGACCTAATTTCATGGATAGTTGTTTACAGCCAGATACTTTGCAATCTCTATACTCACGGCCATCAGGGTTGAAAACAAATGAAAACAAACCAGAAGAACAAAGCTTTGTTCACAGCAATGGTGTTATGGGTTGGACTGATTCCTCCTAAAATTCATAGTTGAAATTTAACCTTAGTGTGTGATCTTACGTGGGAATGAGGTTGTTACAGACATCATTAGTTAAGATGAGGTCAGACTGGGACAGGGTAGACCCTACTTGGTATGACCAGTGTTCTTATAAAAATGGGGGAACTAGGGTACATGTGAATTTGTCTAAAGGTTGAATATAAATGTCTTAACACAACAATTATGAGAAAGACATGATGGCTATGTTAGCCAGTTGGATGAGAGTTTTCCAAACTGCATATGGAAGCAACACACTGTATCCTATGATA
>CAUYQV010009760.1:0-19978 GCA_963574575.1 Galagoides demidoff
TGTGTTGATACAATGATTAACCAAATGACATGAAAGTTATGTTAACCAGCTTGATGAAGGTGTTTCAAATTGTATATGAAACAGCACAATGTACCCCATGTTTGCATCAATGTATACAGAAATCAATTAATAAAAAAAAAAACAAAAAACAAATAACTGTGGGAACATGGCTACTCTTGACATCCACCATGTACATGGGTATTTAAGGGCCTTCAGAAATTCTACAGTGAAGAAAGCTGAACAATGTGGTTTAATACAATGTGTTCCTAATTTACTTGACAATGGTACACTTTTCCTCACAGTAATACTATTTTGAAATAGCAGAGGGTAAAGGGAGAAAAAGGGGCAGAATTAGGACTAGATGTCCTATAAGCTGACTGAAGACAAGTGTGGACCTCAGGAAATTCTATCTTACTATAGCTAACAATTCATCATGAACATAACATTTACCTTCTTTTTAGAAAGGTTGCAATGAAAGTTGGCTTTTAATGTATATTTTGTCCTAAAATATCAGATATATTGAAATGACTTACAAATAAATCACAACTTTTCTATGAACATGTGACAGTGTCTAATTTGCTACACTCACCAATGGCTGGATTCATCTGATTGCCATGTCTCCACGCCATCTCATAGTTTAAGGCAGCATCGGTGTATGCTTGTTCTTTTTCCATAATGTATCCCATATATTCATAAGCTTTGCAGCAAGACTGAAGAAAAATGGAGGACGTATCAACAGACTAAACTGGATACTACTCAGACTTTACATTTAGGGGATGTTTATGACTATAGAAGTCAATCGCACTGACCCACTTAAACAGCACATAAAACAATGGTTTCCCACTTTGGCGATGCAATCAAATTGTATATAGAACTTAACAAATGATTCTGATATCAAATCTTTTTCCCAGTCCTACAGCATCAGGTTTTTTTTTCTTTACATAATGAGAAATACAGATGAGGGCATGTGTATTTTATACATGTCCATGTATACTATCTATCATGGATAATTGCAACACATACAAATGCAGACGTAGGCACATAATGAACTCCATGAACCCAACAGCATTTCTTCAACAATTAATTCCTGACTGACCCTGTTCTTCCTCTACTCCTACATTTGTCCTTCTGTACCATTAGAAAAAATCCTCAGATATCCTATTGTTACATCCATAAACATATTAGTATATAACTCGAAAAGATAAAGACTTTGTTTAAACATAACCACAATTTATCACATCTAAAATGGAACAATTCCTTAATAACACCAGATATCCCATCATTATTCTAATTTCCAATTGCCTGTCACTGTATCTATATTTTTTAGTTTATTACAATGAAGATACAAATAAGCCCTAATGTGTACACAATACAAATGTGTATTGTGATGGTTGAAATGTCTCCTAGGTCTCCTTCTGATCTAGGCAGAGGTTTCCCCTCTGATTATCACTGTGTCTTTTTTCTTGAAGTTAAATGTAGTAGAGAGAAGAATATCTTGGAGTTTGTCACAACCTAGATTCAGTTGAAGGTATCCTCGTGATGTTTATATAATACATTCCCATGTCTCTGACATTTCCCCCAGATTGTAATCAGATCTAGTGGTTTGGATCTGGGTTTGATTAGAGATAAGAGGGGTGAATCTATTTCACAGCTCAGTGCCCTGATGAGCCACATCAAATCTTGAGGCAAAAGGAAAAATGTACAATCCTGGATGCATGTTTTAACATATTTTTTACCACAAGTTCTTTCTAGAATATCAGTTTAAAAATATTGAAGAATTAGAAAGTAGGAATATTAAAATCCAACATTATTTTAAGATTGAATATTTTATTTATACCTACATATTTTAAGATTTAATATTTTATTTATACCTAAGATTGAATATTTTACTTATACCTATTTTATTTATTATATTTTTACATTAATGGAAAAAAGTTTCAACAATATTTTCATTAAAACCACTAGCCAAAAAATTGCATTAAATTATTATTTATCTAGATTACTATGTGCTTCACTTATCTCACTCCAGCCTTGGCCCTCTCTTTGATGTATGTTTTTCCATTAGGAAGCACAGAGTGTCTCATTCTCCATCTTTTTTCTAATGTTTTACCCATACATAAATATATTAAGGTTGAAAAATGGTGACATTCTACCAATCTTTCTTCATTTATTAGCTTGAAAAACATCTACAATGAGAAATGTCTCTTTATCTACTATTTGGTTACCTAATGGCATAGTTTGTACAGAAAAGACAGAATAAATGCTTAATTCTTTCCCTTTATTTGCCAGCTTTACAATAGTCCATTCACACCCTGAAGTGGTGACCAGTGAGGTTTTCTTTCTTTTTTGGAGCTTTGTGAAGACATGGAGTTAAACAGATGGAATGTGTTTCAATCTACTGCAGTTATCTTTATTACTGATTCTGAACAGTTCCAACCTTGACTCCTGGGTGTGTTTCCAAGTTGGTTTCTGAGATTCTGACACGACTCTACTCATCTTTGTAACTTCCTTGCCATTTGGTGTGACAAGATAGTCTAGTGTCATCTTGCCCAGATCTGGATGGATTCTAATTCTATTCTATTCTATATTACTATTATTATTATTATTATTATTATTTGAGACAGTCTCACTTTGTTGCCCTTGGTAGAGTGCTGTGGCACCATAACTCACAGCAACCTCAAACTCTTAGGCTCAAGCGATTCTCTTGCCTTAGCCTCCTGAGTAGCTAGGACAACAGGTGCCTGCTACAATGCCTGGCTATTTTTTTTTTTTTTTGGACAGGGTCTCACTTTTGTTCAGTCTTGTCTCAAACTGGTTAGCTCGGGTGATCCACCGCCTCAGCCTCCCAGAGTGCTGGGATTATAGGGGTTTCCATTTTTTTTAATTGAATAACTCAAGGTTCTTAAGCTTTAGTTACTGAATCTCATGGTTCCAGTATTAACATGTCTATCAAGCAGGGCTGAACAAGGTCTCTAAAATGCTACCATGTTTCACCATGCAACAATTAGCTGCCAGCACACTGGCAGACTGAAACTCAGCGTGCATCAAAATCCTAATTCTCATGCACTCTTGTTGATCCTAGACTAGACACACAAGTGTCAACTAGTCAGCAGTTTAGATTTCAAAGCCAAATAAAGAGCATTTTCTGATTGTTAAGGCCAATTTAACTTATAATTGATATATTGATCATTCAGAATAGTCTATAAATTGATAAGTGGCTGGATCTTTTAGGTTTTTAAGTTCTGAAGAAAGCACCTTAATAGCATTAGATAATCATAACTCTTCTTTAAAAACCAAATAATTCATTTGTAATCTGCCTAGAGAGAATGAAACAGATTGACCGTGACTAAGGTTTTGAAATAACTAGTGTGAATCTGTAAAGATAAACATCAGTAAGTTTCTAAGTTGAACGCAATGATTTCTCAATAAAATAAAGGTGATACAAATCTTAACTTGAAAAAAGCCTTAAATTCTAAGGCTTTTCAATTTTATAATTTTATATCTTTAGAAAGTGAAGGCCTTTTTATTTAAAAAATCAAATTAAATGCCAAAAGGACTTCATCTCACAAAATAGAGGGTGTCCAAAAAAGTATACACAGTTTAAGAACAGAAAGTGTATTAAAATTGTAACACTCGTATATACCAATAATGTTTGTTATCTCGTATATTGTGTCATGTGTCTCTTGTAATTGCAGAAGTCAAAAGTGACTTGAGTATTGCAATTTTAAAACAGTTTTCCCTTTCTTAAAATGTGTATACATTTTTTGGGCATCGTCTGCATATTATGCATAGTGGATGCTAATGATGAGGAAATGGCATGCAGTTCAGGAAATTCATCAGGAGCATTTCTTAGGAGGGACAGACATCCACAATTAATGCTCTTCTGCAATTTTCACTCCTTCTGGGTCTAGATGGATAATCAGGCAAATGCTTCACATTGCAAAAACACAACGGGTGCAGGAGGACCTCACTACAGCTGAACCTTGGAACTGAGGAAATCTCTTTCCTTTTTTTTCACTTTCAAAGGTAAATGGCTGCTTACTTAACGTTTATTTCCTGATTGTGGTAAGAATAAACGTTGATTTTTTTCCATAAACACACAGGAATCCTTTGAAAAGGTTCACCACCCCGTAATACCTATTATACAAAGCTTATGCGACCACAGTGAACAACTGCTTTTTCCTCTTCAATCCCTACCCTGTTATGACGCAGGCACCGTTTTAACAGCTCTTCCGCCATGTCGTATTTTGCTGATTGAATGTAAATATCAGCGAGCAGCAGCCAGCTCTTCTCAAACTCCTCGGCATCAATAGGGTTCCAGTTCATTTTTGCAATTCTCTTCAGCTGGTTTCTGGCTCTTGGCGTCTGTTTCAAGATCATGTATGCCGTTGCCATTCCCAAGAGTGCTGGGATATGATCCTTCTGTAAGAAAATGAAACTTCAGACCAGTAGAACGCAAATATAAATGTCCTCTGTTAGGAAAAAAAAAAAAAAAAAAACATGAAAAGCAGAAAAACGCTACATAATCTAAGAATGAGTCTGTGGATTCTCATTCTCGCTTCGTCACCGAAAACTGTGATGACAAGCACCATTTAACATATCAAGTTGCCCCAAACTACCACAAAGAGATGTGGTCAGGCACTGCCAGGTCAAGGTATTTCTGGACAAGGACAGCTCTGTGGATCCCCTGACAACACAATCTCCACAACCAGGGGGGCCACTGAAACAGCCATGGTGAAGTTTTGTGTAGAAACAGAAATAAAATTACTTTTCACAAGATCCTGATTGAGCAGTTTGTAGTTCAGTTTTACCATGTGGCTCCTCAGTTCTCTCATCTGTCACAGAGGAGAAGCAAACAGTGATTTTTACCTGTGAAAACCATATTTCCCCACACTCAGGCATATGCTGCTTTTCCTCCCTTCTCCTTTTATTTAAAAACCTCTTCTTACAATAAGGCATGAGCAATAGAGTCTTATAAATAAGGCTTATAATTAATTAATAATTTGGAGATTGCAAAAAATAAACGTAAGCCTTCACATATGCTTTTAGATTTGGAGTCTGCAGCTCCGAGAGGGTCTAAGAAGCATTATATTCTTTCACATAGAGTTCACACTCAGAAGGTGTCACAGTGTAAAATGGCCAGGTTAACATCTGGGATGAGATGGAGGCCATTAGCAATCTAGTCTTAAAATTAATGTACTTAAGCAATAATGTGTACATCCCTGATTAAGCTAAGGTGCTCCTTAAATTTCAACAGAGAGATTATGAAATTTTTGTAAAGATGTAGGTCTAAGCTTAAAATAAAAACAAAAAAAGCGGTGAGAAACTGTGACCTAGAAATTACAATATCACAGCAAATTTGGGTAATTAATAAGGAATGTTGTGAAGAAGAGTGGACTGGCAAAATGTTCAATTCCCAACACTGATCATGGTTGGAAGTCAGAAATAACTCTGGAACAGAGACTGGCAATTCATTAGGGCTTGATAAAATGGCTTTTAGGATTTTAAAAACTTCTTTGGCTCTAATTCTCTATTAATAAACTTGCAGTATGTAATTTATTTCCCTAGGGAAGGAACAGCAACTGTTTCATTTGAGTGCCAAGTCTAACCAGTTGGTTGCGGAGTCTGAGAACATGTGTGGGATGTTATCAGTTATTGAGCCTTGCCTTCACCATCACCCCTAACCCCCAGTGGGCTTAGAGGGGACAGAGAATAGAGGTCTATGTGCCTGTCAGCCAGGTCCCAGGGCAGTCTCTGAAGAGAGGGGTCCTGTGAAAAGATCTTACACTATTCAACTTAAAAACAGGCTCTCTGATTTTAAAACTACATACCTCAAATTTGGTTAGAATCAATCAGTTCTTCACATCTTGATCACTCCTGAGTGAACTGAAAAATAGTTGCTGAAACTGCAAAGCTGAGTACTAATCCCTACTGAGACCATGATGCTTTTTTTCTGCAGACGTCCTCAGACTTTCAGCCAACTTCTCTCTCACTCTCAGTCACTCTAAACTGCAACAACTTTAGATCACAAAGGACAAGACTCAGGTTTGGACTGTACAGCTCTATCATAAACAACACACTGTAACAGTTCAAGGGAATGTGACGAGAGCACCACTTTAGCGTAGGCTTAATGGGTCTTCCACAATTTCCTCCATAACCTCCTGTTACACATCTCTTTTCTAAATGACACATGGTGGTGAATGTACCCTACGCTCTCCGCCCCCTGACCTTGCTCACGCCTTCCTTATGATCTAGAACACACTTTCTCCATTTCTGCCTGTGATAATGCATGGATTTACCTTGGTTCTTCAAATCACATCTGTTTCTAAAATCATACCTTCTCTACAAAAGGGCGCCCCACCTCTCTTATATTGTTTTCAACAGTGTTTTTATTCGCAATTCCGGGACAGAATGTAATGCGTTTTGCCCGTGTGACAGCCATTTTAGTCGGCATGCTTATCTCAGCTTTTGTAAACTATGCGGAATTTGAAAAAAGGGAACACACATTATTTAGCTTTGTGATTTCTACTTAGCTCCCACTGGCTGCTTAATAAATATTCATTATATTGAATATATGTGAGATAAAATTCAATGTTTATGAAAACCTAGCTCATACATAATTATCATTTGAATAATATGTCTAGTAAACAAACTTGAAGATAGTGTATTATTAACCACACATGTAAGTATGATAAAAAGAATACTATCTCTGCAACACAGAAAACTGACATAGTCTTTCTATGAAATAGCTGTAATGTCATTCACTGCTTTTGGCTTTCTCTCCCTTAAACTTCACAGTAGGAATAATGATTTCACTCAGAATAAACTCTCATTGTTATGTGATAGAACATGCGTAGTAGCTGTGTCACCTCACTTGTGTGTGAACTTCCTCACATTCTAGAGATTTTCTTACATGACTGTCCTACTTCTGCTCCCTGCATTCAGCAGCTGTCATCCCCCTGCTGCACAAGCCAATCCAACCGAGCATGACCTTGAGAACATTCCTTCAAGGTCTGCAGAGGGCTCTGCTCTACGAGGTCACTGCCTGCTGCTGATACTATCTTGCTGTTGTATTCCAAGTGTAGCCTACAGGGGTAATAATGCTGCCATCTAGGATAATCGTACCCAACCCGCTGACATCTGAATCCCCTCCACAGTCTTAAAAAGTAGGGGAGAAAGTGATCACTGTAGGCAGTTTTGGGTAGTTTATTGCTACCACTGTGACCTTTGAACCACAACAAAACACAGCAAAATTCTGTATGTCCTCTGAGAGACACAAATTTTGAGGTTTTGATGGCTGACACCATTGTTAAGTGGAAGAACAACAGGAAATCCAACGAGCAAACTTAGCATAGCTATTACAACTGTTGATGGGGAGGGTATCTAGAATTCCTTTCTTAATATCAATTAATTAAATACAGATGGCATAAAGTTTGTTTGCAACTTAATAACACACGATCTTCATGGCCACCCTGAACAACAGTGTGTCAGGGGAGAAAAACAGAACACCCAGTGAGAAAAATGGTAGATACGAGTGGGGTAAAAACTGAAAAAGCCTTTCATCCTACAAGACTACTACTACTGAAACAACAACAATAATAATAATAAGGCTGCAGGAGATATCTTGGTGTTACTGAAGAACAATATCATTATTTGCATGATTAAAGTTTAAGTTGTCAGTGTAAAATTCCAAGTCCACATAAATGAAAAGGTGAGCCAGTAAGGCAGCCCAGGTGTTTATTTGTGCTTAGCAAGTTAATGTAGGCTACATGCACGACACAAAAATTCTCCAGCGAGTAAAGCCATTCCCTTGAGAATGAACTTAGCCGCTTTCAAAGAATTCTTTCTCTCTAGAATTTAGTACAGATAAACGTATCAGCGGCATTAGCTTAGCCATTTTTCAAGAATTCTTTTTCTCTCTACAGTTTGGTAGTGCTAAATACATCATTTGAACAACATTCAAAACAGTAACAGTGTCTCTTCTGAAAACAAAGGAACATTGGGTAAAATTATCTCAAACTGTATGTTCATTGTTAATAAGAGAAAGTAAGTCAATGTTCAGAAAATAAAAAAAAAAAGAACCAAATACATATTTCTATACTACCAAAGAAAAAAACATACGAGGATGAAATAGAAAATCCACTAACCTCAGCTGTTGCTATTTCTGTGAAGGTATTTAACGCTTGCTCGACATTCGATTTCTGCTTGGTAGCCATCAGGCAGCAGTTTTCCATTATACGAAGTTGTACATGACCCTGAGCAGTCTGCGGTTTCAGTTCTTTCAGGAGTTTTTCTGCTGTTCTCACTGCTAATTGCACAGACTCTTGCTTCTCAGATGAATTACTATATACAATTAAAAATAAATCACATAGGTGATTCACATTTGCTCATGATACAACCGAGATTGAAATCAGAGCTTTGGGGACACCAGTTTCCCTTGCTATCATTCATTTAAAAGTGATATTTTGGGAAGAATATCATTAATTCTCTTCTAATATAAAGTGAAACAGTGTTACAAGACATTTTAAAACAAAATTAATATAGTTTCAGTATACCATTAAAAAGTAATTCACTTTAGAATGAAGAACAAAAGTCAAACTTCATATTCACATTTCGTAAATGTGTTCATTTCAGACAATATAAAACTAGAATAAAAGTAGAATCATAAAATTATCAAATGGTGTATCTAGTCACACAGCACAAGGAAAGAAGAGGAGGAGGAATGCCAAGCTCTGCCCAACTTCATTATGCTGAATCCACTTTACATATGGGCAAACCGAGGCTCTCAAACAGCTGAGGTAATTTGCCAAAAGTCACACAGCTGATAAATGGTAAACGTGGGATATGACTCTCAAGCTTGTCAGACACACACATAAGTCTCCTCCATTTTCCTCATCAGGCTGCCTGTTAGGTCTTCAGCAATTACGTATGGGTCAAAATGTACATTTAAGTACAAAAAATGGCATATTTAATAGCAGCTTTATTATTCTATATCTACATCTGCACATCCATCCATCCATTAATGAGGTCCAGTCAGCAAGGCCGTTTCTTTTTCTCATGCCTGTTTTTTCTGCCCTCCCTCCCACCTCTCACACTGTCGGCACCTTCTTCAAGGTGCCCCTCCTCCTCCCACTCCCCAAACACTTGCCAGCTTTGCTTCTCTTTCCACTATACGGTCCTTTTCTTACCTTTTTTCCTCCTCCAGGCCTCAAATGTTAGCGTGCCCACAATTTAGTTCTTAGACTTCTGTTGCTACACTCTCCTTAAAGGGGCCATTTACAGAGTCCCAACTACACACACCCAAATCTGTGACCTCCCTTCTGATTCTAGTTGAGTATTTCAAATTGCTGGCAAAAGACTTCCACTTGGATGGCCTATAGTTCCATAAAAGTATGTTAACCTAACCCTTCTAAAACAAATGTAAAATTTACAAGCCACTTCCCTGATCTAAAACTTTTAGTCATCTCTGTGATCCAGGCCTTAAAACCTGTCATTGAAACCTCTCAACAATCTCGTTCTAATTTTCTCCCGCTTGTCCACGCACCTTCCCCTAACCAGTGTGCACTATGCATTGCCACGGTTCCTATGAAGTCCTACAATCATATCCATTTCTGTCTTGTTCCAGCTTGATTTCAGGTATTGCCTTCCCTCTTCAATAAGTCAAATGCTCCTAAAAAAAGAAACTATCTTTTATATCCCCTTTACATCCTGTACACTCCCTGCCGTGCCTTGCCCAATTCTGAGGAAAGGGCAAGTGACAAACGCAGGCTGACAGAAACAACCACTGTCCTGCAGGATACAACAGTGGCCAGTGGGAGCCTCGGGCCAGGTAGAACTCACTGCAAGTCTTGCCTCCAGCAGTACTAACTATCCTGCTACATTGGTTGACTCAGCGCATCCTGCAATACCGTTGTAGGAAATAAATGAGATGGTGAATGCAAAGTACAGAGCACAAGGTTCGGCATGGAACTACCATTGTAGTTCCACGTAGCTATTATCACGGGGACACCTGTGCCATAGTTGTCACATTCCACAATTTATCTTATTTTCGACACAGTAATTAGGGGAGTGTCTTCATAACTTTTCTGATCTAGGAAGCCTCTTAAATGCACTTCATGCCTGTTTCAGAAGAACTATTTTAGTTAAAATATATACATCTGACCTTTCATTATTGCTATCCTAGAACTTAGGTCTCTTTTGTAAAGTATTAATATTCCCGATACTCAATAAATGCTTTTTAAAAAAGAAAAAAGGTGTCAAATAGTACTCACCCCAGGTCTCCATCCAGATTTTCAAACACTTCACCTCCAATGGTTTCATTATCTGGATTCAAACAGATTTCTATCATATTATAAAGGGCATTTTGGCCCCAGTCACTGTCCTTCCGAGCTTTATTAAAATGTCGAAGGGCATCATTTGGTTCTCCAGTGTACCTTGTTTGATGTTTAAAAAAATTACTTCAATCACTGACTACAAAATTTATACTAGTTCATAATCTATTTGGTAAATAAAACTATTAACATATTTTCATATGTAGATATTTCTGACTACAAAGAAAAGCTTATTTTAACTGATCTATAATGAGAAAGAAATATTAGGTAGTTTTCATTTGCCAATAGATTTACCAAAGGTAGAGTCCTTTACAGTATTGAAATCCTGGCTCCAATTTTGATCTGGGGTTATGTTTCTCAGCCATTAAGAAAAATCTGGGAACGTCCTCAAGTTTTCCACATCTTCGTAGGAGATCAATCAAACGAGATAATGTCATATAATTATCTAGAAACAAATGATACTTCAGATATGTGCAACACTTTATGTCTTTTGTTTTTATGGTCATAATTCTACTTCATTACAGTATGACTTGTTTCATCTGAAGTACAATTTAAATATAAGTGAAGGAATGACTCCAGGGATATAAGTCCCTTAACAGACTGTATAGCCAACGGTACACTAATGAGCACTAAATGATACAGGCCAGGCCGGGCTGGTCACAGGGAAATAAGATTCTAAATAGGCAAATCTAGAAGAATGCACAATTGTTATAACTTGCTTTTTAATTGTTCCTAGGATCAAAACATTCTAGAAATAGTTTCTACCTAAATAATTTAGACTCAAACTCTGTAATTCAGAAGAACTGATTTGATTGCACAGGACAAGTCACTTTATAAAAAAGCCCCTTTGCCCACTTACTGAACCTTGGAAGTAGGGGACCAAAGTTCATTTTGATAATAATGTTTGGAGTAGAAAATAAGAAACTATACTCCAGATTTCCTTTAGTATAGACATATATCTGACATGCCAGACACTAGCTTATTGTACTATAACTTTAACTTATTAGTCTCAGTATTTTAATCTTACTTTACTTTTTTCTAAGGAAAAATAATTAATTAAGCTCTTTGATTTCATATATATTGTCCTGGTAGATTCCTAGAAAGACTTTCCTAATTCTATCTAGTTATCTCTTATTACTAACAGCATAACTTTGGAGAATAACTTAATAAATATTTTTCTGGATTATAAAAGTAATATACAGATACTTTAAAAAGGAAAATATAGAAAAGTATAATAGGAAAAAAATCACTCATAGTTCCAATCAGAGATTACCATATTTTTATTTTATTTATTTTTTATTTAATTAATTGATTAATTTTTTTTGAGACAATGTCTCACTATATCGCTCTCAGTAGAGTGCGTCTCAGTGCCACGGCATCATGGCTCACAGAATCCTCAAACTCCTGGGCTTAAGTGATTCTTTTGCCTCAGCCTCCCAAGTAGCTGGGACTACAGGCATCCGCCACAACTGGCTATTTTTTGTTGCAGTTGTCCTTGTTGTTTAGCTGGCCCAGGCTGGGTTTGAACCTGTCAGCCTCAGTGTATGTGGCTGGCAGCGTAACCACTGTGCTTTGGGCACCGAGCCAATAATTATCATATTTTGATGTGCTTTCTTTTGAGAGAACATCAATCTATAAAGATTTAAATGTAAGCTAATACACATTTTTGTTTACATTTATGCAAAATTAACTTTGTTTCCATACATACAAAACTGGAGTTATGATGGGGTTTCGATGCTGATTCAATATTACATAGTACATATTTCCCAATTGTCATTAAACAGTTTTCCAAGACACGATTTTAATTGCTACATACTATTTTACTGATGACTCACATTTTATTTACTTCTCTATAGTTGTGTTTTTTGGTGTTTGGGCTCTCAACTTTCAATTTGCACAGGACTAGACATATGTAGGAGATTTGTAAAAATCTTAATATAAGCTATTCTGAGCACAATCTTAACACTAATACACAATAAACCAAAAAAAACCATTTGAAAGCAATTTATCTTTGACTCTATTTTCCGAGGAAAGAGATGAATACCTAACGATGTAGCAATTCCACTTTTAGATATAGAACCCAAAGAATTAAAAGCACAGACCAAACATTGTGTATGTCAATGTTCACAGCAGCAGCAGCCCCAGTAACCAAAAAGTGCAAAGAGCCCAAATGCACATCAACAAATGGACGGATAATCAAAATATGTATATACATACGAAAATAATACTCAGCCTTAAAAGGCAGAAATCTGTGACACATAAAACGACAAAAGGACAAATGCTGCATGACACTACTCACATGAGGTACCTAAGAAGAGTCAAATTCATAAAATTAGAAAGCAGAACTGCAGTTGCCAGGGGCTGGGGGGAAAGAGAAATGGGGAGTAGTGTACAGAGTTACAGTTTGGAAGGATGCAAACTTCTGGGAATGGATAATGTCGATGGCTTACACATCAATGTGAATGTACTTAATGTCACTAAGCTGAACACTTAAAAATGGTCAAGATGATACATTTTATGTTATGTATATTTTACTACAGTAAAAGTAATATTTCAAAAGGACCCACTGAAGGCTCTGCAACTACTCAGTTACATGATGTCAAAATCATACAGGTTGACAATATCAACATTTTTTTGCCCTGAGACATAATCTCGAGTCTACAGATTTTGTTCTTGCCTGATAGTGTCACTAAAAGGCAAAGCATGACAAAAATATGTTTTCAGAAAAAGGTAATTTAAACATTCATCTTGTCTTTTAGCCATGTAAATTCAAGCAAATTACTCAACTTCTCTGAGTCTAAGATTATTTCTTAAAATAGGATTACAAATTGACCCTAAGAGAACTATGAAAATCAAGTAAAATAAAGGCTTGAAAGATATTTATGAACTACAAATGTTGTTAGCAATATTTATGCCTCTAAAAGGTTTCAATAAAAAATAGGATGACTATCTCAAAACAAAGCCATTGCACTTAGAAGATGTATCTGATTAATTGGAAACTAAAGGTTAAAATTTATGGCCAAAATTTTTTTTGTATGATATTACTAATGATGTGTAATTTATGACAATGCTAGTATTATCTTAAGTCAATATTGGGAAGGCAGTTTCTTGAATAACTCTCCCCTTATAATATTACTGAAAAGTATTCATTACTTTTTCCACTTAACAATTACCACATTGGTAGACTAAATTGCACTTAATTAATCTTTTGGTTAACTGTGAAATTTGACAGAATGGAAGTTTATGCACTTAAGAAATCATTAAAACTGAAATGTATTACCCTCTAAAAAATTTAGATGATCTATATTGACAGAGAGTGGAAAGACATGAAAATAATTACAGTGTAAAGTGATGTGGGATGCAAGTCTGTGGAATTACAAAGCAAAGAATTCCTCATAACTTTTCCTGGGAGAATTAGGAGAAGTTTCACATAATAGCTAACTTTTTTTTTTTTTTTTTTTTGAGACGGAGCCTCAAGCTATCCCCCTGGGCAGAGTGCTATGGCATCACAGCTCATAGCAACCTCAAGCGAGTCTCCTGCCTCCGCCTCCCAAGTAGCTGGGACCACAGGCGCCCGCCACAATGCCCGGCCATTCTTTGGTTGCAGCCATCGTTGTTTGGTGGGCCTGGGCTGGGGACTCGAACCTGCCACCTTAGGTGTACGTGGCTGGCGCCTCAGCCGATTGAGCCACAGGCGCCGAGCCCATAATAGCTAACTTTCAAGAAGCCTCCAGGGTAGGAGGAGAATCTTGTTGGACAAAGACCCTCCAATAACAGCAGCATACGCCAGGGCAGAGGCAGAGAAGAACATGGGGAGTGTTGATATTATTAAATATTAAGGTAGAGGAAGAGGGATAGGAAATACGAATGAACAGAAAATTTGGGGCCACATTATTATGAAAATAACGCTATGATTTTAGACTTTACCTTGAAGCACTACCCTACATTTGAGCAAAGTGCTAGCTTTTGATTGTTACAAGTGACAGGATAGTCCAATGGTAACCACCAGCAGCAAGAGCCTAAAAGGCTAGGAGATTTGCTGGGAAAACAGACTATGAGAGGTGATCAGGGTCTTAATTAGAGCAGTAAGCTAGGAAGGCAGAGACTGGGTGTGCTAGTTAGCTACCAAGCCAATAGAATTGATGGGTCAAGTTAATCAATTAGTATGAAGGCATGGGAAAACTTAAGGTGATTTAGAGATTTTGAGAGAGCAAAAGAGCAGCCTGTTAAGAGACCAATAGTTAGGGCAGTGCCTGTGGCTCAAAAGAGTAGGGCACTGGCCCCAAATGCTGGAGGTGGTGGGTTCAAACCCAGCCCTGGCCAAGAAAAAAAAAAAAAGAGAGAGAGACCAATAGCTAGCTCTGTAAGTGACAATTTCCAATTAGTTACATTAAGTCAAATTGGTCAGTACATTTCTGAAATAAACTAAAATAGAGCCTTAATCTAAAGCACACAAGGTAACTGGGAATGGCCAATATACACACACAGAACGAGGAGAAATCCATATGTTTTAGAATAATTCTGAAAAAAAACATTTTTATGGATAAATAATGTAAATTCCTAATAGGAATACAGCATATAACACAAGATTAAAAATCTAAATCTGCACAAATATTTACTCAAATTTTTATTTTTAAATGACTTAGCATTTCATAGTCACTCACTGATCCATTCAACCAATAAACATTTACCTCATACTGTATATGTGCCTTGCACTGTGTGTGATATTGGGCATACAAGATCAATATGACGTGATCTTTAAGTTTGAGGAATTGGCAGAGTAATGAAGACAATGATGTATATAAATGTTTTCAGCAAAATATGGTAAGTGATATAGAGGTATGAACAAAGTGACCCAATATTAGGGCTACCAACTCATCTTAGGCAAAATGTCCTTTCAGCGCAGGAAGTCCTGCATTTGGGAAACCTTCCAGAAAAACCGCAGAAAACCAGGTTGGATGCCAGGTTACATTACCAGCATCACATATAACATTTTCTAGTGTAGGTGGTGGCAATGGGATGCAGGTTTGCTTCCCCCATCTCCCCCACTCCCAAGGTCAACATATTTTCCTCTGCCAGGAAAGAGAACATGATAGACAGTGAAGAACATCATAGACAAAAGAAAAAACTCCACACCAAGGATTTTTGGTGGTATGGTTGCATGTCATTTAGAATTGCTGCAGAACATGATCCTTACACAGAATTTGTAAATAATTGATTCTATATTTGCTTAAAATAGCCAGTCTAGTAAGCCAATTTAACCATTATCTATTTGGAAAAAATGCTTGTGCCAAATAATGGAAATTTAGGTGAAACAATACCCACATGAAAAATGAAGGGCTCTTTAAATCTTAAAAAACTCATGTGTGACAATGTCACCAAGAAAGGCTCAAAAATGTTCACAGTGGGAAAAGTCTATTATTTTAAGAAACAAGGTTAGATCATTGTCTCAAAGGGAAAAGACTGAAATGGTAACAGCTTGAGATAGAATGAAAATATTACTTTAAATGGTAGTTTGGAGAAAGAGAATAGAACAAAACAGAGTCTAGAACTCAAGGTGGAAATGTCAGGAAAAAAATTACATAGGCTTGAAGAAAATAAGAGCGTATCTGAGCAATATGGTTGGGGAAATGGGCCCATATTCCCTTCTCAGAGTGAGTACGAGGTAAGATGGACAAGTAATTAACAGCACTTTTAATAACATCTAAGTTAGAATAAACAGGACAAAAGAACCGGAAATGAAATGGCCTATAGTAGTTCAAAGATGAACAAACATTTTGAAACTAATAAAAATAATAAAGAGAAATTAAAATATTGATATTATTATAAAAATACATCGTATATTTTCCTTTCAATCTTTCTCCTAACTGAGGATATTTTATTTGTAAGGGAAAAGTGATGTTCACTAAATTCAATTTTTTTTGATTAAAAGCATTAGTAAATGTAACATATAGAGCATACCGGGTTTTTGAGTTGGCCTGCATGAGGTACAGCCACCCCTGTGTTTATGTTGTTCTGATCAGGCAGTTCTGACTGCCTATGGCACCATCTTAAGATGACAGTATTAGTAGGGCTTAGAAGAACTGGTATAGTTCCAATACTTTCCTCTGTAATTTCAAACTGCTCTTTTGAGTGTCTACATTATAGCCTGGGCTACAGTGCAGTAGCATCATCATAATTCACTGTAAGCTAAAACTCCTGGGCTCAAGCAATTCTTCTAACTCAGCCTTCCAAGTAGGTAGGAATATAGGCACATACTAACATACCCAGATAATTATATATATATATATATATATATAAATATAAATTTTGTATATATAATATATATGTGTGTGTATATACATATATATTATTTATTTATTTATTTATTTATTTATTTTTGTAGAGACAGGGTCTCAATATGTTGTTCAGGCTGGTCTTGAACTCCTATCCTGGCGTCAAGCAATGCTCTCATGCCTGGCCCAAACTCTTTTTAGTAACATAGGTCAGTAACATATAGTCATCCACGGTTCAAATAGTTCTCACCTTCTTTTCCTCTTTTCCTCGTCCCTCTCCTTCTTCCCTCCCTCCCTGTTTCTCTTCTTTTTCTTTCTCTACTGTCTTATCTATCCAGTATTTCTTTGGATCAACTTAGCCAGAGACGGTTTAAATTCTAGGAACACATCAGTAAAGACAGTTTCTGGCCACCTGATGTTTCTGTTCAGTGATTGATAGTTTTGTGGCTTAGTATCACAAAGACTATACAGAAAGCAAACAAACAAACAAAAAACTAAAAGAATCACTTCCCCCCAAACCAACCAACCAAATAAAAACAGGATAAAAGGATAAAGAGCAATAAATAGTGTTATCTGGTATAGGACAGTTGGGGAAGGTGCTCAAGGAAGGAGCCGCACTACAGCAAAGACCTAAGTGAAGATGAAGCAGTAGCCACATGAATATCTGGAAAGTGCATATTCCAGGAAGTGGGAACAGCAAGAAGGCTTGAGACGCTTAAGATCATAATAGGCTTGGGCTGCTGCCTTCCTAATTTCTAGTTTCCTTTTTCATTATTAGAACTCTGAAATATTCCACATGGCACTATATTCAGCTAAAAGATAACCTTTCTCATTTTCTTTTGCAGAAATAGAGGTGATTCTAGAAAGGGATTTTTTAAAGAAAAAAAGATGAGTCACTGGGAGGAACACTCTTTAGCCTGTACCTCTACCTCTATCTAGGCCCTGGAACATGGTGTCATCCTGGACTATGAGCTGATGCTTAGAATAGGAGTCTGGCTAATGATGATGGACCAAAAAGAAGCTCTGGTTTCCTGATGATACTGTGGAACCTCCATGCCATTCTCTACATAGTCTACTTTCAGAAATTTCTTTATAGAAGAGGAAAATAACAAGTCTATTTTTACATTTCTTTTATAGAAGAAGAAAATAATAGTCATGCTATTTTAGGCTAGAATTTTTTTTTGGGGGGGGAGGTTCCATGATTTTCAGGTGAAAGCATTTCTAAACTATTTGGAGGCAAGGAATGGAAATAGAGATGAGTTACGAGGATGGTGCAATAATCTATGTGAAAGATGATGACAGCTTAGGCCATGGTGATAGGAGCAGAGGTGGTAAAAAGTGATGGAAAGCTAGATAAACTGTGAAGGTAGGACTAAAAATGATTTGCTGATGAACTGGCTGTGATACACAAGAGAACGATGAGACAAAGGTAACTATAAGATGTGAGGCCTACATACTGATACCATTCACTAAGATGAGAAGTGGAAGTAGAGTAAATTTAGAGGTGTTGATTCTGCCAATCCATAAGCATATGTTAAAATGCCAATGTAACTTTTTGCAGATATAGAAAAAAAAAGGATCTTTGTTTCATATGGAACCACAAAAGATCTCAAATAGCCAATGCAACCTTATGTAATAAGAACCATGAAGCATCATTTTACCAGATATTGAACTATATATTACAAGACTATAGTAAATAAAACAGTATGCAATGGCACAAAAACAGAGACACAGATCCATATATCAGAATAGAGAACCCAGATATGAAACCATTCTCATATTTTCATCTGATCCTTGACCAAGCAGACACAAACATACACTAAGGAAAAGCTCCTCTTTAATAAATGGTGCTGGGAAAACCGGATAGCCACATGTAAAAAACTGAAATAGGATCTATAACTCTCAGGGCTCGCAAAAAATAATTCAAGATGAATAAAAGACTTAAACTGAAGACACAAAATTATAAGAATTTTAGAAGAAAATGTTGGAAAAACTTATAGGTATGAGCCTCAGGAAAGAATTCACACAGAAGACCTCAAAGGAATCACATCAACAACAAAAATAAACAAGAGGGACATCATCAAATTAAAAAGTTTCTGCATAGCTAAGGACACAGTCGATAGAGGAAATAGACAATCCACAGAATGGGAGAAAATGTTTGCATGCTACACATCCAATAAAGGGCTACTAACCAGAATCTACAAAGACTCCATGAAGCATTCAAACATACAAATAATACGAATCCCTGAAGGGGAAGAAAATTGTCCCAAAGGAATGTAAGCCCTATTAGAGACTATCATAAATGAAAACAGCTAAGGAGACAACGACCAAAGCAAACAGACAACTTTCAGCATGGAAAAAGATTTCTCATATTATGAATTGGACACAAGCTTGATAATGTGGATCTACAGAGAACTTAAATTAATCAACAAAAAAAGAGCCAATAGTCCCATATATCACTGGGCAAGTGACATGAACAGAACCTTCTCCAACGAAGACAGATGAATGGCTAACATATGAAAAATGCTCATTGTCCCTAATTATCAGAGAAATGCAAATCAAAACCACCCTGTGATAGCACCTAATCCCAGGAGAATGGCCCACATCACAACGTCTCAAAACTGCAGATGCTGGCATGGATGTGGAGAGAAAGGAACACTTTTCCACTGCTGGTGGGACTGTAAACTAATAACAACCTTTTTGGAAGGAAGTATGGCGAATCTTTAAAGAACTCAAATTAGACTTCCCATTTGATCCTGCAATCCCATTACTAGCCATCTACCCAGAAGATAAAGAAATCTTTTTATCATAAGGACATTTTCATTAAAATGTTTATCACAGCTCAATTTACAATCAATAAAATGTGAAAATAACCTAAATACCTACCAACCCAGGAATGGATTAACAAGCCGTGGTATACATATACTATGGAATACTATTCAACCATTAAAAAAGATGGAGACTTTACATCTTTTGTATTAACCTGGATGGAAGTGGAACATGTTCATTTTAGTAAAGCATCATGAGAATGGCGAAACAAGAATCCAATGTACTCAATTCTAATACGAAGGCAGTAGATGAGCTAATACAGTGGTTCTCAACCTTCCTAATGCTGTGATGTATTTTTATTGTTAAAAATAGGTTGCAGGCTCGGCACCTGTGGCTCAAGTGGCTAAGGCACTAGCCACGTACACCTAAGGTGGCAGGTTCAAATCCATCCAGGGCCCACCAAAACAACAATGATGGCTGCAACCAAAGAATAGCTGGGCATTGTGGCGGGCGACTGTGGTCCCAGCTACTTGGGAGGCAGAGGCAGGATACTCGCTTGAGCCTAAGAATTGGAGGTTGCTGTGAGCCGTGATGCCATGGCAC
>CAUYQV010009762.1:0-14499 GCA_963574575.1 Galagoides demidoff
GGAGAAAAGGGAACACTCCTACACTGCTGGTGGGAATGTAAACTAATATGTTCCTTTTGGAAAGACATCTGGAGAACACTTAGAGAACTAAAAATAGACCTGCCATTTGACCCTGCAATTCTTTTATTAGGTATATTCCCAGATGACCAAAAATCACATTACAACAAAGATATTTGTATCAGAATGTTCATTGCAGCCCAATTCATAATTACCAGGTCATGGAAGAAGCCCAAGTGCCCATCGATCCATGAATGGATCAACAAACTGTGGTATATGTACACCATGGTATACTATGCAGCCATAAAGAAAGATGGAGACTTTAAGTCCTTCATGTTCACATGGATGGAGCTGCAGAATGTTCTTCTTAGCAAAATATCATAATTTACTTACTTAGCAAAGTATCATAAGTATAATATGATAGTATCTTCTTAGCAAAGTATCATAATTTACTTACTTATCAAAGTATCATAATTTACATACTTCTTCCATCCAAGGATGGAAGAAAAAGTATCCAATGTACACACCCCTATTATGAAACTAATTTATACCTTTTATATGAAAGCTATAATCTAATAACAACCTAAGATTATGGGGAGGGTGGAGGGAAAGGGAAGGAAGGAATGGGTGGAGAGAGGGGGATTGGAGAGATCATTTCTGAGGTTTATCTTACAAGGGTACAAGTGAATCTTTGTAAGAGTAGAATGTGAATGTTTTAAAATAATAACTAAGAAAATGACATGAAGGCTATGTTAACCAGTTTGATGGAAGTGTTTTGGACTGTGTGTGAAAACCTCACACTGTATCCCAGAAGTGCATTAATGTACATAGTTACTATTCAATAAAAAAAAATGATTGGAAATTTAAAAAATTGCTAAAATCAAAACTTCAGATGACTATAACAGTAGATTGGACAAGGAAGAAGAGAACATTGATAGTAAAAATGTCAGTAGGACATATGCAGATTAAAGTCAAAGAAACTTAAATTACTACACTTCACAGAAGTGAAGGCCAGGGTTGCACAGACTGTGGTGAAAAGCACACGTGCTATGTTGCATAGTAGTGGCGATAGAGAGCAACCTTGTTTGGTTCCAGTTCTAAGTGGAAAAGCTTTCACTTTCACTGCATTCAGTAAAATATTAGTGGTGGGTTTGTTACAGATGGCTTCTATCAATTTAAGAAATGTGCCACCAATGCCTATATTCTTCAGTGTTCTAATCAGAAAAGGATGCTGGATTTTATCAAATGCTTTTTCTGCATCTATTGAGAGCATCATATGGTCTTTGTTTTTACTTCTGCTAATATGGTGAATTACATTTGTGGACTTGAGTATGTTAAATCTGCCTTGCATCCCTGGGATGAAACCTACTTGATCACGATGTATGACTTTTTTGATGAGAAGCTGGAGTGTATTGGCTAGTATTTTGTTGAGAATTTTTGCATCTATATTTATTAGTGAAATTGGTCTGAAGTTCTTCTTTTTAGTTGGGTCTTTTCCTGGTTTTGGTATCAGGGTGATGTTTGCTTTGTAGAATATGTATATTAAAAAATATGGAGACTTTACATCTTTTGTATTAACCTGGATGGAAGTAGAGCACATTATTCTTAGTAAAGCATCACAAGAATGGAGAAGCAGGAATCTTATGTACTCAATTCTGATATGAGGACAATTAATGATCTAGTACATGGTAGGGGGTAAAGGAAGGAGAGGGAAGAGAGAAGGCAGGAGGGAAGGGGTGGGTTGTCACAGGGTATGACACATCTTTTGGGGGCAGGACACAATTATAAGAGGGACTTTACCTACCTTACCCCAACAATAAAAAAAAGAAAAGAAAAGCACTTTCTTTTTTGTGTGTGTGTGTACTTTCTTAATAAAACCTGTGAATACAGATACACACAGATCTTTCCAGGACCCTACTTCTAAATATATAGAAACTAAAAAGAGATTAAGAGAGGTATTAAATAGGCACAACTAAAGTAATAATAATACTGGCTGAACATTTTCTAAAATAGATGGAATAGATCAACTCATATAATCAAGAAGTTCTATGAATCTCATACCAGCTTAAAAAACAACAGCAAAGTGACAATCACAGCATAGCAAACAAATATAAAATTCAAAGACAAGAATAAATCCACAAAAGAAGCTAGAGGAAAACAACATACCATTTTCAAAGGAACAACCATAATAAAATGAAAATATAATAAAACCAAGTGCATTTTTTAATCTGTCAGTACTGTCCATTACATTTATAGATTAAAGGAAGACATTTAATCATCTAATAATAAAAAAATTCCACAATTACAGTAGAACCTCTGTAGGTTGAACACTCAATGGACTGTAACAAAGTGTTGAATATAAGGAACTAGGCCTCCTCTTCTGATACGTACATGTGGTACGTGTCCAGTCTGTGAAAATCAGGTCAACTTAAGGAGGTGGCCAGCAATAGGGAAGTGTCTACAAAAAACAAAAAAACTTCAGTTCATGTATAAACAATGATAAAATAGTGAATGTTTTCCCTTGAGGTGAGATATAATACAAAGATACCCCTTATCACCATTGAATTCAACATTGTATGAATATTGAATGAACATTTTATGCTATGTTAAAAGTCAAGAAACAAAATTTATGAATAGTTATAATTAATAAGCTAAAACTGGGCATGGTGGCTTATACCTGTAGTCCTAGCTACTTGGAAGCTGAGGCAGGTCATTACTTGATTGAGCCCAGGAGTTTGAGGCTATAGTGTGTTTTGACCACATCAGTAAATAGCCATTGCATTCCAGCTACACAACATAGTGAGACTCCATTATTAAAAAAAAAAAAAGGCATAAGTATTTACTATCTGCAAATGTTTTGATAGAAAACTAAAAGAATCTATAAACAAGTGATTTGGGCTTTACCAGGCTTACTGATATAAAGCTCAATATCACAAGTCAATTTTATTTCTATTGCATTTCTGTACAATTAGAAAAAATAATCAGAAAATAAAATATAAATTTAATTTAGCTAGATGCAGTAGCATGTGCCTGTACTCTCAGCTTCTCAGGAGGCTAAGGCAAGAGGATCACTTGAACTAAGAAGTTTGAGATCAGCCTGGACAACAAAGCCAGATTCCACTTAAAACAATCAACTTAAAGATACTAAAAATATCAAGTTACCTAGGGATAAATCTAATAAAAAATGCATAATACCACTACACTGAAAACTTTAAAACATTGCTAGGGAAAATTTTTTTATTTAATCATTGATTTATTTCAGAGTAAATTAAGCCATAGCAAAAAGTATTGGCACATAGTTGAGCAGTCAAGGAATCTATAGTCTAGAGAGAGGGAAAGATATATACTGAAACAGTGAAAATACAAGATAGAAAATGAGAAACACCATGAAAAAGAGGAGAGGTCTTCATTGAAAAGAAGGGTACATGTGTGGAGATGGGTATCTTTCATTTTTTTATTAAATCAGAGTTGTGTACATTAATGCATTTATGGGGTACAATGTGCTGATTTTATTTACAATTTGAAAGACTTACATCAAACTGGTTAACATAGCCTTCACCGCACTTTTTTTTTTAAGGTTTAAACAGACTTTATTGTTACAAGAGGGAGTCCACTGAGCAAGGCCAAGATATGTGGTCCCAGGATGTCACATGGAGATATCAAGAGGTCAGGACTGCAGAAAAGGTAACTGGAATTGAACACGATCCAGGGAAGTGGGCCAGGAATGCAGGAGACATGATCAGGATGGGCCAGCGGGGCTGGTCAGTCACAGCGAAGGAGAGGACAGCTCTCTTCACTCCCGCTTCTTGTAATTCTCCAGGTGTGACAGGACCTAGCCTGATGGCAGGAGGAAACACACGAAGCAGGAGGTGAGCCCAATGGCTATATCCATGGTCCCAAGCAGAATGGACCTGGGCGCATAGCAGTGGGAGTCATTGGGCGGAGCCCATCAGGCCCCGCAGTAGCAGAGGGGTCAGGACAGACATAACTGCACCGAGAGACCACAGACAGCAGCCACCGGCAGCCCAAGGTCAGGGACCACACTTTCTGAATTACTGTGTTAAGACGTACTCTAGACTTAGTACAATTGACATGTTTTTGAGCCCACTTAGATATAAACATTATGCTTAATCTTTTATACAATCCTATATGGCAGGTATTATCCCATTTTACAGATGAAGGTGTTGAAGCTTGGAGACTATTACATTGGATTAGGTTTCCATGAAAATGGTACAGTTGGTATTAGAAGACTCAGGTAACCCTGAGTCCCATTTCTGGTAGGAGAGAATTACAGAACTTTTCATACAGATGGAGCATTAAGTCAGATCCTTGAAAATTAGCATGAGATATGGGAAAAGTTCAATTTATGAAGAAGAATTAGTGTGGGCCCAGGACAGGGGCAGAGGATCCCTGTCTTCTGAATTAGGACTGATAGCCAGTCTGTAAATCGAAAACTTAGAAGTGGGGGAATCGTTATGACACAACACACATAGATCTTTTATTTTAATATGAAATGTGTAAGCACACACTTATTTGCCAATTTTCTGTTGAAAAAGCAAATCGTGTTTTTGAAGTATGATTCTGCTGATTGGAGTTGCTACTTATAATTTTCCATTTTATACTGGTTTTATATAAGCTAGTTTGTTTTATTTAAAGTGCAACAAAACTAGATGATGAGAACAATCTGAGTGCAGTATCTTCTGAATTTTTATGATTTCTTTTCTCATTCTATTATAGCCATCCTACGCATTCCTAATTTGACATCATTTTTCAAAAAAGTCAAGCATATAACTTAGTTTCTTTTTTTATTAAGTCATAAACACATAGATCATGTATACATTAATGCATTTATGGGGCACAATATGCTGATTTTATATACAATTTGGAATGTTTACATTGAACTAGTTAATATATCCTTCACCTCATTTACTTAATTACTGTGTTACTACATTTATATTCAATACTTAATAGATTAGACATGTACCCTTGCAATAATCACAACTATAGCCCAAGATGAAAGAGGGAAGAGGAGGGGGAGGGGAGAGGGGGACATTTGATAGAGGGAGGGTAAATGGTGGGACTATAGCTATGGGGTAATTTTTAAAACACATAAATAAATGGTATTATATCCTTATGAATAGCCTAAACAAATCAATAATTTCTCTGCCCCTAAATTTGATCTCTAAATTCAATGTAATCCAGTCAATATCTGAGCAGACTCTTAAATCAGGATTCTAAACTTTATATGAAATTGAAAGAATCTAAATACATCAATATATATTAAAAAACACAACAAAACAAAGCTGGAGGCCATATACTACTGTGTATCGGTAACTATTATACATTGCTAGTAAATAATTAAATGTGATATTGGCATTAAGAAAACAATTGGATACTGAAATACACTACAAAACAAGAAACATGTCTGTAAATCTGTAGTGATTTATAACAAAGGAACAGGTGAATTCTGTGGCGAAAGGATGATTGATGATCAATTCAGTAAGTAATCTTGCATCAACTGATTAGCCATATGTAACAAAAAATAAATCTCATGTCTTCCTCTCACCATATACAAAAATTCATTTAGAATAGATCATAGATCAAAAATTAAAGGTAAAAAATAATATTTCTAGAAGAAAACAGTGGAAATACCTTTCTGCCTATAGCATGGGAAGACCAACTGTGAAAAAATAATTGACTAATTTGAATTTATCAAAAATTAGAATAGCACTTTGGGAAAGTGAGGTGGGAGGTTACCTTGAGGTCAGGAATTCAAGACCAGCCTGGGAAACATAGTGAGATTCTGTTTCTACAAAAATAAACAAACATTAAAACAAGAACAAAAAACAAATATTATCTGAACTTGATGGCATGCACTTGTAGCCCTTAAGCAGAAGGATTGTTAGAGCCCAGAAGTCTGAAGTTGCAGTGAGCTATGACGATGTTACTGCACTCCATCCTGGGAAAAAAGAGAGAGATTTTGTCAAATAAATAAATAAATAAATAAAATCAAGAACTTCCATTTAGCAAAATACAATATTGCAAGAATAAATTGCGATATCGCCATACGAGGCGATATTTACAATAAAATAAATTTAACAAAGCACTCATATCTAAACTATACCAAGAACTTTTACTGGTAATTATTAAAAAGACTAATAATCCAATACTATATGATAAATAAAATGTTAAATGAATAAAAACTTAAATAGCCACTTCACTCTTCTCATTCACGATAATGGCTACAATGTGCATATTATTGGTCACATCCTAAATGGGTGCAGAACTTTGGTGTTATACACACAGTCTAGTAGTCAGTACCCTATATGCACATATGTATATGTGTATGTATATGTAATGTACATATAAAACCTATATATTTTTAGGTATGGTCATTTGGTGGCATATACCTATGAGTAGGAAGAGGTGCCTATGATTATCAAAGTCAGGTATAATGTTTACAACAGTATTATTCATAATAGCCCTGAACTAGAAACATTCCAAATGTCTGTTAATAGAATGGATAAGGAGAATTTCTCCTGAAATTCAAAGCAATGATAAGTATTAAAGTTTGCAACACAATATGAATGAATATCACAAATATAAAGTTTATTGAAAAAGGCCATACTCAAAACAATATATCCTGTGTGTTCCTTTTATTAGTATAAAATTCAGAAACAGAAACAGTAAATGTTATATCCACTGATAGAAATCAGAATAGTGCCCACCTTTTTAGGGATGTCAATAAGGAGAGATCACAAAAGTCTCCTGAGTTATTGAAAATGTTCTGTAGCTTGTTCTGGGTAGTGATTACATGAGTATATGCCTACCTAAAAACTAATCAATCAGATCATGCACTTCAGATTTGTGAAATCTGCTCTGTTGGCCATACTTTAATGAAACTAATAAAGAAAGAAAAGAAAAAATGTGCAAGAAAACTACATAAAAAGCTCAAACATATTCCTGGAAAAATTAAAGAAGACTTTTCTTGTTAAAGGAGTGTACCATGCTCTGGAATTGGAAGACACAAAGTTGTAAAGATGTCAGCTTTCTCAGAGTTGATCTATAGATTCAATTAAATTGTCAAATTCCTAGCAGTCTTTTGTGGAAATTTATTACCTGAATCTTGTAGAGATATAAAAAGCCAAAAAAAAAAAAAAAGAATATCTTTGACAAAGTGGAGGACTCATTCCAATGGATATCAAGTTTTATTTTAAAGCTACTATAATTAAGAAAGTACAGT
This sequence comes from Galagoides demidoff, assembly GCA_963574575.1. Lineage (NCBI taxonomy): Eukaryota > Metazoa > Chordata > Mammalia > Primates > Galagidae > Galagoides > Galagoides demidoff. The sequence goes on from CAUYQV010009762.1 coordinate 7,241, forward strand.
ATTGGTACAAAGTTAGACATAAAGACCAAAATAACAAAGAAGAACTTTTAAAGACACTCAAATCTATCTATCCAACTACCTATCTATCTTCACTACAGTGTAATAAGGGAAAAATGGCTTTTCCAATAAATTTCACTGGATCCATCGTGTATTCACATGGGAGAAGAAAAAAGAATCTTAAGGCAAACCTTATGTTGTATTCAGAAATTAATTCCAGATGGATTTTAGAGCAAAACATGAAGGATTCAAAAATAAATAAATAGTTTCTATAAGGTAATACAGAATAACACTTTATACACAAGAAGCAGTATACCAAAAGCATTAAACCAAAAGGAAAGATTTCATAATTTTGAATTCATGAAAATTAAGAACTTCTGTAGCAACAAATTAAATAAATAAGTAAGAGAATGAAGGAAATTAACATATCCATCACCTCACATAGCTGTAATTTTTTTTGTAGGGGGAAGGCAATAATTGAGGGTTTTAGGATTCTTTCAAGAAGATAATAATAAACACATTCATATGAAAATTGTAGCCTGGGCAAATCTTACATGTATGAAACAATGTAGTAATGAAAAACAGATACTCTCTTTAAGTTTTCACCATTTATTATCATTTGTATTTGCAAACATAGTTTTCTCTTTAAATTATAAAGGAGGCATTATAAAATGGAATTTCAAAATCAGAAGAAAATGGAAAAGGTGCAAGTCACAGATTGATAAAAATTATTTGGAATAAAGATATCCAGTTATTCCTAAAGCAGGCCTCATTTTTCTCCAGTCCATTACATAGTAGCAATTAAGAAAATATCTACCATAATAGCAGTAATGATAATGTAAGTAAAGGGAGTATTGACTGGCAATTATTGAAAATATATTTAAGACTCTAATCTAAGTATTTTACATTGGTTATTTCTTTTAACTCTCCTAAAGTCCTGATACTATATTTATTTCTAGTTTATTAGTGAGGAAACCAAAGCACAGTTGATCAGGAGGCTAGTCCAAGACCACACAAAATAGTGGCATCTGGGCCTGAATGCAGTCCTCCTGGCTCCTGTTGCCCTAGGAATGTTACAAAGTATAATGCTTCCTTGCCGAGCTACTGATCTTATCTCATTAAGGATGCAGCTGCCTGAGGGCTTGTCTCCAGGCTGCAAAACATCTCCATGCCTGCTAGGAGATTGTCTCCCTCCCAGGGCCTTCTTCAAGGGCCAGTGGCTGATTCTGTTAAGTCTGGTGCTCGGTGTCCTACATGTCCCCCCTTTTTTCCTTTAAGACATTCTTGTACAGGGTAAGGGAGACACCCAGAGTTGTCTGTTTCATCTGTTGTTCTTATCTAGTAGCTCTCCTTCCTGCTAAGTAGAAGAACAAAAAGCACAAAGTAATTAACAAAATTATTCCAACAAAACCAGTGAGGGCCCGCCCTCATAGAAAAAAAAGGAGGAGTAGCCACACTGTTGGCAGTGTGTATAACTTCAATTCTGTGACAGACTACACTCTTAAGGGTGAGAGGATTGGGGATCACTTCCCTATAGTTTCAACAAATGAAATTCTCTCACCTTTGCCAATGTCAATGCCAGTTATTGACAGGAATAAGAAGTTTGCTGGTGTGGATTTACATACAACCTCAAAAGCAGGCTGCTTCTGTTCCTGATTTTGTTAGAGCCTAGAAGATGCGTGCTGAGCTTACCTGGGCCTAGATAATGGGGAATTCCCTGAAGGGTGGAAGCCTGTATGAATCCTTCCTCTCTGAATAGAAGCTCCAACTGATGTTGGGAAAAAGGACACTGACAGCTCCAAGCTAATTCCTCCTGAAACTGGACGATGATATGGGGGTGAGGGCAGTTAAAGGTTACTCAGAGGAGGTTGATCCAGGTTTCACAGTAAATTAAAATAATAGTCTCTTTGAAATACACTTTGGTAGTTTGTATCTTATAATGAATTTGTTTTCTCTAATTTCCCAAATATACAGATATAGAGTCGGTCTTAATGTTTTCTAATTGTCTTTTTAATATCCTAATCAATAGCTAGAGGCTGTGAAAGAACAAGACCGACGTCATCTTAAGCTTAAGTTTCAGGTTCTCAGATGTCAGGACACAGGTGCATGAGGCCACCTTAGTGGCCCCTACCAATCAGACACACAGGACCTCACGTAGAGGTCACTCCCTTCCCCTTGCCCATAAAAGCCAACCTCCCCCTTAGAACAGGGCAAGCCCAATCTCGCTGGGAGATACTGGAGGCCCAGGTTCACGAGCTTGAATAAAACTCTCCTGCTTTTGCATCAGACCCTGCCTTCCTGGTGGTTCTTGGGGACATCGTGATCTTGGCACAACATTTGGGGGCTCATCCTGGGATCCCCCACGGACCCACTCCAGGAGAGTTTGGTAAGTGTCTGAGGTTCCAGTTAAGAGTCTGATCTGATGCTGGTGTAGGGTCAAGGCAGATGCGCTGGGGACCAACAAGCAAGGAGAAGTGGGAGACATCCCCCCTCCCCAGGCAGATTGGGATGTGGAATCCCCAGTCAGTGTTGAGGGATGCTTCTTTTGACAGATGTCTCCCACTGAGCTGCTGATCAGCTGCCATCCCAGTTTCAGTTTTGGTTTCATTTTTGTACTTGTTCTTATTATTTTTTGTTTGTTTGTTTCGATTCATCTGTCTGTGTTTTGTGCTTTGTGAGCCTTGTTCTGTGTTTGTGGTTTTAGGGTGTGGATGACATGGGCCAGACACACACAACGCCTTTAAATCTAACATTAGCCCATTTCCAGGATTTCAGGGGGTGAAACCCGGCAGTACGGGTTTCAAGTGAAAAAAGCCAAACTTGAACTTTTTTGCAGGAATGAATGGCTGACTTTTAATGTTGGCTGGCCACCAGAGGGCACCCTCCATCTTCCAATTATTCTCCAAGTTAAAAATGTGATCTATAGGTCTCAAACAGGACACCCAGATCAGATTCTCTAAATCACCATATGGCAAGACTTAGTGGAGAACCCACCAAACTGGTTAAAGGCCATGCTGCCTCTAAGTCCCAGCGACCAAAAAGAAATAATGGTCTTAAAAGAGAAACCCTCATACTCGAAGCAACCCACTGCCCCTACCCCTTTATACTCCGTTTTGCAGGGAGGCACGGATCCAGAAACCCTCTTTCCACCTCCATACCAGAACCCCCCCCCACCCCCAGGGGCCAGATAATGAAGCTGTCCCTTTAAGGGGAAACCCAGCCAGGAGCCCACCCCACACTCACCAGAGAGGTGGCAAGAACAGCCTCACTTCACCGCTGACTCTACCGCCCTCCCCCTTCAAGTAGTCAGCCCTCCTGATGAGGAAGGAGAACAACCCCTGCATTACTGACCTTTTGCAACCAGTGACTTATATAACTGGAAAATGCAGAACCCCCCTCTCTCTGAGAAGCCCACTGCACTTGTTAACCTTTTAGATTCCATTCTATTTACCCACCAGCCTCCCTGGGAAGATTGCCAGCAACTCCTGCAGGTCCTGTTCACAACTGAGGAGCAGGGATGAATCTTGGCGGAAGCCAGAAAGTCTGTCCGTGGAGAAGATGGGACCCCTACCTTAACCAGGCTTTGATTGATGAAGCTTTCCCCCTAACCCGACCCACTTGGGATTTTAACATAGCTGAAGGTAAGGAGAGGCTCCAAGTTTACCGCCAGACTCTGATGGGAGGGCTTAGGAAGGCTGCCCAGAAATCAACCAACTTAGCAAAGGTATACAATGTAGTGCAGGAGAAGACAGAGATGCCAGCAGCATTCTTAGAGCGCATAAGGGAGGCGTTTCGCACTTAGAAGCCTATGGATCTAGAGGCAGAAGATAGTAAGCCCGCTGTAATTATGGCTTTTGTTGATCAATCTGCCCCAGACATCCAGCAGAAACTTCAGATAATAGACAGGCTAGGTAGACAATCCCTTCAGGATCTGTTGACAATTGCAGAAAAAGTGTACAACAATAGAGAAACTCCAGAAGAGAAGCAGTCACGCACAGCTAGGAAGCAGACCCAAGACCTGGCAAGGATTTTGCTGGCCACCACAGAGGGAACTCCAGAAGATAAAGTTTGACAGCTAAACTATCTTGCTAAACGTAAGGAGACAGTCCCCTAAGCAGGCCCACCAGCTAGTAATAGACTCCGTCTCCACAAAGACCAATGTGCGTACTGCAAGGAGAGTGGACACTGGGCCGGCAAGTGCCCTAAGAAGAGAGGCCCAGAGCAGAGAAACCAAGTCCCTGTGTTAGAACTTGGAGAACTAAATGATTAGAGGTGTCAGGGCTCGAGACTCCTCCCCGAGCCCCGGGTAACGTTGAAAGTGGAGGGGACCCCGGTTGACTTCCTCATGGATACCAGGGCCCAACCTTCAGTTCTGATCAAAGACAAAGGGGTCCTGGATTCCCGGAAGTCTTGGGTGCAGGGCACCACTGGCATGAAACAGTATTCATGGACTACCTGAAGAACCGTGGACCTAGGCATGGGTCGGGTATCCCATGCATTCATGGTTATTCCTGACTGCCCTTACCCTCTCTTGGGGTGTGACCTTCTCACCAAGATAGGAGCACAGATCGCTTTTGAGAAAAACAGGCCCCAGGTGACTAATCAACAGGGGCACCCAATCCAGGTATTGACCATCCTCTTAGAAGATGAATATCGGCTACATCAGCCTCCTCAACCAGCCCCCTCACCCAAAGACATGACAAAGTGGCTCTGCCAATTCCCGGCATCATGGGTTGAGACCAGAGGAATTGGGCTAGCCTTGCATTGGCCTCCCATTCTAGTAGAACTAAAACCAATGGCTGAGCCTACCCAGGTGTGGCAATATCCTGTCTCAGGAGGCACGGAATGGTATATTGCCCCAATATCCAAAGGCTTAAAGAGGCTGGAATTTTAGTCCCTTGCCAGTTGACCTAGAATACCCCCCTGTTGCCAGTCAAGATGACTTTAACAAATGATTACCAGCCTGTCCAGGACTTGAGAGAAGTCAACAAAAAGGGAATAGATATCCACCCCACTGTGCCTAATCCGTACACCCTCCTAAGCTCACTGACTCCAACTCAGACATGGTATACAGTGTTAGATCTTAAAGATGCCTTTTTCGGGCTCCCACGACTTCTGTAAGACACACCCTGATCTGACCCTACTGCAGTACGTAGATGACAACAGACACAGAATCCAAGTGTGTCCAAAGAACGCAAGACCTACTGGCCACTCTCAACTCCCTCAGCTATCCTGCAGTACGTAGATGACAACAGACACAGAATCCAAGTGTGTCCAAAGAACGCAAGACCTACTGGCCACTCTCAACTCCCTCAGCTATCAAGCCTCAGCAAAGAAGGCTCAGCTTTGTCAACTAACCGTGAGTTATCTGGGATATGTACTGAGGGGGGGGTCAGAGGTGACTAACCCAGGCCAGAAAAGAAATGGTACTGAAAATCCCATTGCCTACGTCACCCCAGGCAATTAGAGAGTTCCTAGGCCCAGCAAGCTTTTGCCGGCTCTGGATTCTGGGCTTTGCTGAAATGACTAAACCTCTGTATGAAGCCACTAAAAACACTGAACAGTTTCGATGGACAGAGGAACAAAGTAAGGCTTTCCATGCCTTAAACAAGGCCCTACTGTCCGTCCCTGCTTTAAACCTTCCTGACATTACCAGGCCCTTTCACCTGTGCATTGATGAACACAAAGGAGTGGCGAAAGGGGTGTTGACTCAGACTCTAGGGCCATGGAACAGGACAGTAGCTTATCTGTCAAAAAAACTAGATCCTGTACCAGCAGGGTGGCCTCTGTGCTTGCAGATTATAGCTGCTACCGCCCTTATCACCAAAGATGTAGACAAACTCACTCTAGGGCAAGAACTAATAATTACAACTCCTCATGCCATAGAGGGGGTGTTGAAACAGCCCCCAGACTGGTGAATGAGCAATGCCCAACTCATTCATTACCAGAGTCTGCTGCTCAACCCTCCTTGGATCCAGTTTGCGCCTAAGGCAATGCTCAACCCAGCCACTCTCCTGCCAGACCCAGACCTGGACACCTAGCTTCATGACTGTTCCGAGATCCTGACACAAGTACACAGCAACTGCCACGACCTGAAAGATCAACCTTTGCCTGATGTGGAGGTGACCTGGTATACTGATGGCAGCAGTTACATCAAAGATGGCAAAAGGTATGCTGGGGCAGCAGTAGTGACTGAGACTAAACTAGTAAGGGCTGATCCCCTCCCGGCTGGCACCTCTGCCCAGAAGGCCGAGTTGATAGCCCTCACGGAGGCCCTTGTCTTAGGAAAAGGCATGATACTCAATATATATACTGACAGCCGGTATGCATTTGTTACTGCACATGTCCATGGGACAATTTACAGAGAACAGGGGCTGCTCACAGCTGAGGGAAAAACTGTCAAACATAAAGAAGAAATACTTGACCTTCTTTCGGCTCTCTGGCCCACCCCCAAAAGGTGGCAATAATCCACTGGTTTGGACACCAGAAAGGAGAGACTCCAGTTTCTAGGGGAAATGGACTAGCTGACTTAACTGCCAGGCAAGTGGCTGAAAACACAAGCCTAGAACTTCCCCTCCACATGCCAGATCTAGGATCTCCAAACTTGCCAGAAGCTTCTGATTATACAGCTGAAGACTTACAATGGATGCGTCAGATCCCTGTGGTACACACCCCAGAGTGGTATAATGGGTGGTGGCTCACTTGTGACGGAAGTTTTATTTCCTGCAAAATTAGGATAGGAAGTCTTACAGGGGATGCATCGCTCTACACACCTGGGTTCCAGAAAGACGAAAGACCTACTCAGACATACAGGTATCAACATACAAGGCCAAAATGCCAAAATTGATGAAAAGGTTGCTTCCTATAAAGTGTGCACCCTCACCAATAGTCAACCACAACCCCAAAACCCGGGGTCATGACAACATGGGACCAAGCCAGGTTCGTACTGGGAAGTTGATTTTACTGAAGTCAAACCAGGTAAATATGGATAAAAATATTTATTAGTCTTCATAGATACTTTCTCTGGATGGGTAGAAGCCTTTCCCACTAAACAAGAGACAGCACAAGTTGTAGTCAAGAAACTCTTAGAAGATATAATGCCTAGGTATGGACTTCCCAATAGTATAGGATCAGACAACAGGCCAGCCTTCACTTCTCAAATAGTAGTTTGTCTGGCTAAGGCCATGGGAACAAACTGAAAGCTACACTCTGCTTACTGGCCTCAGTCCAGGACAGGTAGAGAGGATGAATCAGACTTTGAA
>CAUYQV010009763.1:0-33368 GCA_963574575.1 Galagoides demidoff
GCATTTGCCCTGAGGGCTGGCGCTCCACCCAAGAAAGTTATGTGCGCCCTGCCTGTGGCCGCAGTCCGATTCCCAAGGGGGTGGGGCTGGGATGGATCAATGGCGTCAGCCCACCATTCAGGACTCCTCTGCTGCTGACCTGGCGGCCCTGATCTCCGTTCCTCAAGCCCGCAGCACAGTCAGCACAAAACAACACCAGCCCTTTACCCCTCCATCTCTCCCAAGGAGAACCTCAGGAATCAGAACTCTATAGGTACTAAACCTCCGGATCTCGGAGTGGGTGGGTGGGGACTCAGAGTTCAATGTTGCATGTGGGGAATATATACAGATTTATACAGTTTTCCAGTTTTGTGCCTTGCCGGAGGGTGCAGTGGCACGCCAGCAGGGGTAGGAGGTCCAGTTTTAAGGGGGTTTCTCCCGTGAAATAGAGTGGGAGGAAGTTTGAACTCTGCTCGCTTGTTTGCATGGAGTAAACTGCGAGCCCTTGTTGTGGGGGAGGGGACTCCCGTCCACTTGGTGGTGGTTTCTGTACCTTTTGGTTGTCTTTTTGGGGTCGCAGCTCACCTCAGGAAGGTTGAAGTGTGCTCCTCATTCTTCTCTCTTGGCTCTGCTCCATACCATCAGCTAAGTAGCTAAACTTCTGTCCTTTCAGCCTCCTTCTGGACGGGAGCTTCTGTAAAAAGCTGGCTGCAGTCCGCCATCTTGGCTCTGCCTCCCCAGTTCTCAGACTTTTATTAAAAGTAAGAAGTTCAAGATTCTGTGTTGAAGAGATAGGCCCAGTTACAGGCAAAGTAAAACTTGTCTAAAACTAGACTCAGTTTTCCCCTGGCTTCAGCACTTGAACAAATAAAATACAGAGTTCTTGAAGTTTCAATCCTTACAGCATCCTTGAGGCTATTGTAGTTTGGAAAATTTCCTACCCAGAAATAATTAAGTGATCATTAGGCTATAAATAAATCTTACTCAGAGTATCTAACTTAAAGAACAGTGGCAGGTCAGTGATACCATAGGTTAAATGATTCCTCTGTAACTAAAGGAGGTTTTGGGTCAGCTGATATGACAGAGGTGTATAATAATGCCTATATCTTGGGTGAAGGGCAGACTTATAACTTTGGCCAGAGCACATAAAACCAACTATGTTACCAAAATGTGTATACCCCATAAAATTCTAAAATAGAAAGAAAGAAATAACATTCAACAGTGCAACAAAACAAGACAAAGCTGAACAAACAAAAAAAGACCACAAAAACAAATTCATGAAAGTTAGCCTTCCTTCTGCATCAGTTATCTCACAGGCCCTTGGTGTGTTGAGGCCAGTCTGGGTTTATTATATCACACCCCTAGCATGGAGGAGAGGAGTTAATTTTCTCCTACGTGTGAGGTAGGGATGGGCCACATGTTTAAGTGAGTGTGTGGGCCCTAAGTGATGGCAAAAGTAAAGATACAGTAATGATGGTTTTATTGAATATTTGCTATATATTGAATACCTGCTAAGCACATCATTTCATTTGATTTTCCAAAACCATTTAGTTGTTATTATGTACAACTGGTCCCATTTATAGTTGTGGAAATGAAAGTTTAGAGTTTGCATGCTTACTTACATTTGCACAGCTACAAGGTAGCTACAAGGTAGACTGGGTACCCAGATGGACTTACCCCAAAGTCCACCTATGTTTCACTTTGCATTTTTTGCTCTTCAGTGTCTACAGAGTGTCAGAACAGAGTCCAGGGCCTTTTGCTATGTGTCACGGCGGGAGTTGCCAGGACTGAAGTTTAGTCATCATTCTAGAATAGGGGCTACCCTCCAGAGTTTTGGAAAGAGAATCGTTAAATGTTTTTATATCTAGCATAGTAGATTCAATTTTTTCAAAGATATTTTCTATGTCCATTCAGAATCCCTGATGATTAGTGTAAAACTTAAGTGTTTTAAGGGTAGTACCTGTGGCTCAAGGGGTAGGGCTCCAGCCCCATATGCTGAGGGTGGTGGGTTCAAGCCCAGCCCTGGCCAAAGAAAAAAAACAACAAAAGACTTAAGTATTTTAAAAAAATTTATAGAATGTGAATTATATTTATTGTTAAATAAATATTGTTTTTTGAGTTGCTCAAGAGCCTTACACTTATTACTATGTCTTTAAAGTAATGTTAGTTTCATCTATGACTTATTACATGCCAGGTTCTGTGTCAGGGTTCATTACTGCTCTGGTTGTCTTTCAAAGAGAAATTCTGATTCCTTTTATCACAATCTAATTCGCAAAATAATTTTCAGAAATATATGATGATAAATAAGCAGGAGTTGCTTGTACCTTTTGTCTTCATAGTAGTGCAAAATGCTCTGCTCTTAAAAAATACTGTTCACACATGAAGCAATAGGATCGAAACCACTTTCTGCTGTTACTAGTTTAATGGTAGAGAAACAAACCCTGAAGGCTTCTGATAAACTGCCGTGGGACAATTATGCTTCTAGGCCGTATTTCCCAATGAATTTCTAGAATGGAGTCATACATTCTCCTTCATTTCATAAGAATACTGTCCTGGTGTCTGAGATCTTAGGGTTTATAAAAGAGCCATCTGGAGAAGTTAATCATGTGAGGCCTCTTGGCAAAGCTAACTTTCAGGCTAGATCTTGAAAGGATTGATAAAAAAGAATTTCCACAAGACGCAGAAGACAGGGCACCATAGAGATGAGAATTTAAAACATCCTCTAGGCCATTAAGAAGGGGGAATGCCAGGGTGCGTCCTACCAAGGGAGTTAAGAAAGACGGGTCAATGGATGAAGACGAAAAGTCTTGAGTTTAGGACTGACCCATCCAAATGAGATTCATGGGTGGTATACACTTATATCCTTACATATTTTTTCTATATCAGCTGTGGTGAAAAACAAATGAAAGAAAATTCCATAATTTTGGAAGGGATAAATAAAAGTAATAGAGACTTGTTTAACAAATGTCATGTTTATCATTTCATATCAATGGGGGGTCGGGGACCTATCCCATCAATGTTTTCTTTTCATATGTTCGGTTGTCTCACATAAACAGATAGGCAAAAACAACATCAGTGGGGTCAGTCCTTGTCCCCTATTAAATTTCTCTATTTGGCGGTAAGATACAGTGATGAGTAAGAGAGAATTCCATTTTTTTTTTTTTTTGATTCAGTTTGGTCATAGTGTCAGGGCAAAGTCTGGAATACATGTACTATAGAGGTATGTGCTACAAGAACACAAAGCCAGAAGTGTGGCTCATGCCTGTAATCCTAGCACTTTGGGAGGCTGAGGCAGGGGGATCACTTGCCCTCAGGAGTTGGAAGTTGCAATGAGCTATGCTGATGCCACTGTACTATACTCAGAGCGATGCAGTGAGATGCTGCCTCAAAAAAAAATTTTTTTTTAAAAGTTACTTTTAATTGGGGAATTGAGGAATATTTAATGGAAGAAGTGACTTTCAAATTGGACTTTCAAGGATTAGTAGCATTCCAATAGCATAGATAAAGGAAAGGTATTTAAGTGAGAGGACCAGGCTGACCAAAGGGAGAGGGTGAGCAGAGACAGGACTGGTGGTAATGAGTTGGGAGGAACATGTGTAATATTGAGAGGTGTTTTAAGCCCTTTGTAAAGTCTCAGTGTCTTTAAATCTACGTGGAGACTCAGGGATGGGTAAAGAGGATGGCCTGATTCAATGTGCTGATTTTTTTTCCCCATTTGTTTCTTCTGGTGTGATTAAATAGAACCGTAAATCTGTTAACAATTGGTAGAAGCATGGGATAAAGTCTCAGTATAGCTAGGTGGGCTGGCGTCTCAACACTGTACACACATAAGCAATTGAAAATGTATGCAGTGCCTTCACGGGCATTTTCTAATTCCATCCTCTCAAAACCTGTATGAGTTAGTGAGGGAAAATATTCACCCACCCCTACAAGGCAATTTAAATTCGGAAACTCTTGCTCCAGGTTACCTGACTGGTAAGTGGGGGAGAGAAATCTGGACCCAGGCTCCCTGATTTCAGGTTTAGTCTTATCAGAGCACACACACAAAATGGCAGAGAAATAAAGAACCACGGGAACTGACCGATTAACACTAGGAGAGGACACTCAGCAAAACGAGGAGAAAGAATTTACCTGAAAAATCTCTGATTTCCTAGCAAGAGAACTTCATGGTTCTTGATTTTCAAGAGACAGCATTTCTTCCAGTAGCTGATGGGATAGCTGGAACAAGCCAGTGGCCGAGACACTCTGCTGACCACTGGGTCTTTCGTCATGCTCCATTTCATTATTATTTGAATGGACAGTGGTGAACCTATTTCCTGTATCTAATAGAGATGAATGAGCTCTTATTAAAAGGGATCAATAGTCTATCAAGTTCATGTTTACTCACATTTTCTTACAAGGACAAAAGGGACAGAGGGATCCTTTGAGGAATTATTGTCTAGGAAAACAGAAAACACAACTTGACTGTCTTTCCTTATACAGTCCTTATTTTAACAACAGGAAGGAATTTTTGTTTTTTACCAATGGCCCCATCAATCCTCCCAATGTTGCTATAAGTCGGGTAGATGGTGAGAATTACTATTAAGAGGAGAAGAGATTTAGTATATTTATTCATGGCAAGAAAAAGACGCATGAGACAGGAGACTTGCAGTAAGACCACTTTAGTTTGAAATATTACGCATAATAACAAGGAGTAAAGAATTATTCAAGGGAGAAAAATTTAACTATAGCTAATCTATTGGAATATGGGAATGCTTCTCATGCCAGTGAAAATAGAAAGTAAATCACAATGAAGATTAAAAATAGAAAACTTCATGACGTTTCAGCTAAATTCAATAAACACTTATTGAGTGTCTAATGAATTTAAACTTTCATCATTTTTTGTTACCATTTATATCAAAGAATGCTGTTCCTTAAGTAATGAGTATTAAAAACATATTTAAAAAATTCTGAAGAAGTATCTTGAAATAAAAGCAGTCTATGGAAACGAGCTTTAGTAATGAATTTAGTAGAGGGTGGTGGTAAGGCAGAAGGAGTGATAAAAATTCTAGGTAGAATGTTGTGCTGAAGGATTGTATACATTATAAAATGGTAAATGGAGGGACACCAGTGTAACCTCTGTCTTCAAGTACAGAGTATAGAAAAGTGCTAAAGGATCATGATTAGCTATTCATCTTCACAGTGGGAAAAAGAAAAGAATAAGAATTGCACCATACTGTGAGAAAATTTTGGAATTGTTTGGAAGGGTTTACCAGCAATGATCATTGCTTAATGCATTTGCTAGATCATGCTATTAAGGCAGGGTGTGGAACGTTTTTAGACAAGAAAATAGGTGGAGATAGAGGCGTGACTCCCAATGTTCCTAGCCCAAGTGTGTGTGTATAAAAAATGCATGTAAACACGATAGTTTTGAGATATTTCTTAATCCTTTTTGTAAAATATGAAAGTGTGGGGGAAAGTTAAAGCTGTATTGCCAGTCTTTTCAGTTTATTTCTTTAATTTGTCTGAGTCTCTGAGACCAGGAAAATGCTTTCATGTTAAAATTTGCTGTTCCTAGCAATCAAAATTGTGTCTAAAACTGTTACGTGAAGATGGAAACGTCAGCGGGTCAATGTACGTTGTGTGCGTGTTGTGGATTCTACCAACTTTAAAGTAGGCCAAGACCCATCCAGCTATGTCTCTGAGAAGCCCAGAGCCCTTCAAGCCTACTGGTTTCTGCTTGTCAGGGAAAACAGGTCTTCAGCTCGTGGTGACTTGATCTTTCAGAGGTATTTATTTATCCCTTCCAGAAGTATACAGATTTTAAGGACGTTGGTGAGTAATGTAATTCTTAAGCTAAAATATAGGAGCTCTAGAATTTCAGGGGGAAGACATGATCCTGGCAGAGGTGCCTTTAATCACATGATAGAGGAACAGTTGACACAGGAACAAAGAATAATAAAATGGTCAACTTATTTGAGTGACCAAGAGAAAAGGACAAAAGAGTGTAAGAAAACATAAAAGAAGAATAAAGCTGAGCCAAGAGAGGTGATCAGGTGAGAAAGGGAACAGTGGAGGGAGAATAAAAGGAGACAGAACCCAAGAGCTACAGCTGGTTCCAAACAGGCCAAGGCCGCCTCGACTTGTTATAAAACAAAAATGAATTTAACGTAAACATTTATGGAAGTTGTTCTTTGGTGTGGTGCAGACTTAATGTTAGCTACCTATGTTAGAAAAAAGAAACCCATTCTCATCTCTTCTTGTTCCCTCCTCATCTTCTTTTTATTTTTTATTTTATTAAATGATAGCTGTGTACATTAATGCAATCATGGGGTACAGTGTAGTGTTTTCATATACAATTTGAAATATTTTCATCATACTGGTTAACATAGACTTTATGACATTTACTTAATTATTGGGTTAAGATGTTTATACTCTACTTTTAGAAAAATTCGCTTCTACCCTTGTAAGACAAACCATAGAGGTGATCTTTCCAATCACCCTCCCTCCACCCATCCGCCCTTCTCCCCTCCCCTCCCCCTCCCCATATTCTTGGGCTATAATTAGGTTATAGCTTTCATATGAGAACTATAAATTAGTTTCATAATAGGGATGTGTACATTGGATAATTTTTATTCTATTCTTGTGATACTTTGCTAAGAAGAACATTTTCCAGTTCAAACATGAAGGAGGTAAAGTCTCCATCTTTCTTTAGGGCTGTATAGTATTCCATGGTGTACATATACCACAGTTTATTGATCCATTCGTGGATCAATGGTACTGGGGTTACCAGAGACTGAGGTTACCAGAGTTCTCCTCTTCTTCTTTTCCCCCTTCCTACTGAGTTATCTGTCTGTCCGTTCATCCACTCAGCAGGGAGCTGTCTATGCATTTGCTTTGATTTTTCTACAACGTAACAAATCCTTCAAGATTTCACAGGTTAAAAATGATTATAGTTGTCATAACAGCTTCTCAGGACACGAATAGGAATCCTCCAATTAGATCAGTGTTTCTCTAGTGTGGTTCAAGCCTTGAATAAATTATACATTTTGAGAAAGATAAAGAATCTTTGATGATGGTTGTGGTGATTTCTTTGCTAGGCTCTACATTTTTAACAAGTTTTACAAGATGAGGTTATGCGCTTTAATGTTTGAGAAGTACTGATATAGAGCAGTGATTTTCAGCCGGTGTGCCACAAAAATTTCTAACTTAATCATTAATTAAATTATTTTTGAAAGAAGTTCAAAGCACAATGAGTATATTCTTTTTTTGGTCAACATAACTTAAGCATGCCAGGGAAGTTCAACTACAGGTTTAAGTGTACCGTGAGCTTTAAAAGGTTGAGAAATGCTGCAATAGAGTAAAGTTATAGAAACTAAAATGTGATGAGTTTAGATATACAGTCTTTTTGGAATATTGTGTGTTGGGCCCAGAGAAACGAAGCCAGATGATATTAGAAGACTTCTGAGGATGGTTCTTAGTAGGCGAATAGTAAGTCAAGGTGAAGGTCAGCTGTTCCCCACGTTCTTCTTACTGTAATTGAAGTGCTGAACGTTTACCTTCATCCAGCTGCAAGCTTTGGTGCATTAAGAAAAATTTAATTTTTTTTCCTATTCTTTGATTTTTCTAGCTTGCATGGGTATCTCTCATCATCCTCTCTAATCCTCTCCCTACAAAATTTTTCTTCTTGAAACTTGAGTTCTGCACTCATTATTTTTCCCAATATGCAAAGAGTGATTAGAAGAAAAAAAAAAACTCTTACAAAAGTTTAGTACGTTTTATCTTACAGTTTTGACAATATTGAAGAAAAGTAGAATTGGATACTGCTACCTCGATGAAAGTATTGTTTTGTAAATGTATAAAGGAAATTTGTATGTGATTCACACTGGAAGCAAGTTTGATTGCTTATTGATTTCTGAGTATAACAGAACATTAATTTCTTGGGTGGGGGGAGTGGTTGTTTAAATTTGCCTGAAAAGAAGTTTTTTTTTTTTTTTTTTTTTAAATTAAACCTTTAAGATGGCTGGAATTTTTAAAAGTTCAAGGTCTGTCTAGGTGATAAAGAAATGGCCAACCATTTTCTCTGTAAGTCTACTAATTAAGTGAAAATGGCATTTTTGATAAGCTCTATAATCTTCTCTTGCCTTAGATTGAATGATTGGATTTTTCCTTTCTTTCATTTCTTTAAAGTGACAAGGTTGAAGAAAGACTACTAGGGATTGAATTCTTTTTTTCTTAGTTTTAGATGAAAGGGAAAAACTTTTTAAGCACTTATGACATTTGGTGCAATATGACATGAATGAGTGTAGTATTTTAGTTTTCTAGTACATATTATAAGATTTTTACTTTGGAAGAAAAATTTCATATCCGTATGGGTCCTCATGATAGTTTTTTCCACCAAAACAACAACATAGAGCATTAGCTGAGTCTCCTGGTTGGTAAACTGTGCAGCTTTGAGAACATAGTTAAGAGTTTTCAAAACAAGGAAATGCGAATCACAAGGACACATTATGAGTTGTGGTTGAATGCAAAAATTAGTTTGGGGAAAGTTTAGTGGCTCAATTCTGTAAGCTAATTATCCATATCTTATTAAGACTGGATGTATTTCCATTACAGATTTCTTTCTTGCTAGTTGGCTCAAGATAGTTTCATAGTAGTAGAGGGAAAACGAGAATTAAAATTGCCTGACTACTTCAAGTGAGAAAGTCATTCTCCTTAAATATGAATTTTAATGAGGCTAAAGAAAAGTTGTTTTAAGTGACCTCTGAGCCAGTCTTCCCTAACCCACACACATTGGCCAACCAAATTTAGTACCTAATACAAATAATTTTTGCTAAAAACAGAAAGGAGCCCTCTTTCTAGGGGACAGTGGACCAAGAATTACAAGGAAATGGATTTTTTCGTTAGGGAGGCAGCTGCCTATGGCCCTAATTCCTCACTAATGGCTCCGAGGCATGTTACTCACACATCCCAAGAGTCTTGCGCAGATGGGATAGAACTGATAGGACTTCACAGATCTCCAGAGAACTGTCCTGTAACCAAGGTTTATCCCTGTATTTCTACCATTCTCTCTCCTGCTTTAGTTATTAAAATCGGGGTATTCTCACTAAGGCAACTCTTTGAAGCTTTTCCCTAAGACATAATGCTTATTTTATCATTGATAATTAAATACAAAATGATTTTAAATTAGAGTTTTTAACTCAGACACCAATATGCCAGATGTTAGTCATGAAACAGACACTGCACAAAGTTGAAAGTGGATTTACAATAATTGCTACCTCTCTTCCTGTGGGGCACCTCCTTCATTTTTAGCCAAGAGAGGGAGGATTTGGAAAGCTGGCTTTGTAGATCTGTTTGCGGATGAGGACACTGGGCTCAGACTACACTCCCAGGAGTTGTGAAGGCAAAGGCCAACGCAATGTCATCCCTGACTGAAGTGGGTCACAGCCTCAGGGGAGTTGGCTAGGCCCAGAGGGTGATCTGGAGGTCATGGGTGAGAAGCTACACGGGATGGGGATGCCTTGATTCAGCTGAGGAAGGAGTACAACCTGTTGGAGGAGAGTGGCTTTGTCTGCGTCAAGGAACTGAACATCAGAGCCCACCCTAGCGCTGGACATTCTTAAGGACCCCCAGATCTGAACCATCAAAGAAGTCCAGTGGTAGATATCTGCTGGATCCAGAGTGCGAGAAGTCAACTGAGGGCCATGCACATAAGTATTGACAAAATGTGGGGCCTGACTCAGGATGAAGGATAAACTGTCCTCACAGAATATATTTAGAGGTCATTAGGGGTAAAAGCATAATGGCGTGTTCTGATTATATCCCATGACTCTGACTTGGTAAGATACAGGTGTACCAAGACCTGCTTGAATAATCAGAGGCTAATTATTATTGGCTTAATTGGTTTAATCTTAACAAAGGAAATAGTATTGAATAAAATTGGAAATCAAGCATTTTGATTTTTTGATCAGTATAAAATTGTTTATTTACTTCATGCTATGAAGCAATACATTGCAAATAAAAATACCTAATGGTGTGACTCTTTTTCCAAGACAAGATAATTGCAAATAACTAGGATATTGTCACATAGTACATCCTTGTTTAATTATGCATAATCAAGTTACCCTTTTATTTTATTACATTGCAGTCTAGCGTCTCATTTGCAGATGCTTGTCAGAATTTATATTTCATTTCCCCAAAGCCTTATAGTGACCGCATCGAGGGAAGCCAGTAGACCTAAAAGGCATTGCCAAGTTCACCTCTGTGTGATGTGTTGCATTCCAGGTAGGTTGCCTAATCATTAGGCCCTGCTTTTTGCGACTAGCAAGGCTATCATGGTAGTAGCTGCCCTTGAGCCTGGTGTACGCTTTGTTTTTGTTTTATCGTCTACCAATTATTTTAGACAACAAAAGATTATAATATGTGCAACCTTTAAAACAATACAGTAGCTCCCCCATACATGATTTGCTTCCTCAGTTTCAGTTGTTCACGGTCAACCATGATCTGAAAATATTATAGAAATTAGCAATTTATAAGTTTTAACGTGTGTACCGTTTTTGAGTAGCGCAATGAAATCTTGTGCTGTCCTGCTCTGTCCTGTCACGATGTGAATCATCCCTGTGTCCAGCTATGCAGGCTGCACACACTACCCTCCCGTGCCCCCCAGTAGTCACTTAGTAAACTTCCTGGTTATTAGATCGACTGCCTGAGTATTGCAGTATTTGTGTTCAAGGAACCCTTAATTTTGCTTAAATGTTCCATTTTATTATTAATTGCTGTTTATTTCTTGGGCCTAAATAGTAAATTAAACTTTATCATAGGTATGTTTAGGAAAAAGTACATATATTAATAGAGTTTGATAGAATCCACGCTTTTAGGCATCCACTGGGGTTCTTGAAACATCTCCCCGTGTGGATAAGGGGTAGCGACTGAATTCTGTTTAGAGTAGAGATCTTATAATGAGTTCACTACAGAGAGTGTGTAACCTGCTTCCCTCTGCCCCATTTTCAACCTTGTAGTTTCTGTTGTGATGTTCAGACGGACCTATTATGTCTGTTGCTAATTGTTGCTCTCTTTCCTTACTGTCATCCTTCTAAGACTTCTCCTCCTCCGTGTCCCTCACATGTTTTCTTCCTCCACATGGATTCCTCAGGTTTATCCGTTGGTTTTTGGGATGGACCCACTTGGTATCCCACCCATTTCCTTGTTACTTGCCAGTGCACCCAGTTTAACAGCTGCTGTGGGTGTTTGCTGGCAATGCCTCACCACCGACCCCTTCTCCAAGGATTTCCCTGAAAAATGAGCCATGCCCTGCTTCCTTCCCAATGCAGCCTGCAGCTAACAGTTCTCTGATGGCAGAGGGGCCCTAGAAGGCTTGTCCCAAGGTGATTCAAGATCCCCATGGGATTAAGCTGAAGCCAAGCTTCATCTGAGACCACATCATTGCATAGCTTTCCTGCCTTCTTTCCTCCCCTTCAATAAATAACTGGAGCAAGATTTCCCATCTCAGACCCTGCTTCTATGGAACCCAACTGAAGACAGTTGTTTTGTTCTCTCCTCAAAGCTCCTCTCTTGCCTGTCATACGGCTTCAGCAAAAGCTAATATGCTGACTTTCCAGCTCTGTACATCACGTCCCTCTTTTTTTCCTCTTTTAATTTCAAAATGTTAAGGGGATGACGATGATCTGAGACCTGCCATCTGGTCACCACTGTTTCATGCTCTACTTCTCTGATATCCTAAGATTCCATGTGAGTATCTCGGGTGGGTCTGTCTTTCTGCGGCCGGCTTATTTCACCTAATGCATTGTCCTCCAAGTTCATCTATGTTATTGCACGTGACAGGACTTCCTTATTTTTAATAGCTGAATATTATTCCATTGTTTAAACACACCACATTTTCTTTATCTGTTTTTCCTTAATTGGACATGTAGTTTGATTCCATATCTTGGCTCTTGTAATTATTGAGGCAATAAACTTGGGAATACAGCTGTCTCACTGGCATACTGAATCATTTCTATACTATATATATAGTAGAGTGATTGCTGGATAATGTGGCAGTTCTATTTTTGGCTTTTTGAGAAACCTTCTTATTGTTTTCTATAATGGCTGCACTAAATTATAATCCCAACCAATAGTTTGTAAGTTTTCCTTTTGCCCCACATCTTCACCAATACTTCTTTTATTTTTGGAAAATTTCAATAGACGTAGGGCCACAAGTTGAGTTTTTTGCACGTATTTGCTGAACAGTGATGAAGTCTGGGTTTTTAGTGTACTCAACACCACATAACATACTTTGTTCCCAATAAGTAATTTTTCACCCCTCTTCCACCCTTTTGAGTCTCCAACAACCATTACTACTCTCTGTGTAATTCCATAGCCATAGCTTATATGGGAGTGTGTGTGGCATTTAGTTTTTTGTTCCTGAGTTACTTCACTTAGGATAATGGCCTCCAGGTTCACACAAGTTGTGCAAAAGACATTATTTCATTCTTTAAAGGCTGGATAAATGAGTAGATTCTTTATTATGTTCTCATTTGAGGGTGGGCCCTTGGTTTGATTCCATATCTCTGTGAGTATGAAATGTGCTGTGATAAGTGTGTGGGAACAGGTATCTTTTTGCTATAATGATTTCTTTTCCTTAGGGTCAGTGGTTCTCAACTTGTGCGTTGCAACCCACAGGAACTGTATTAAAGGGCCGCAGCATTAGGAAGGTTGAGAACCACTGCTTTGGGTAAACCCCCAGTCATGGAATCGCAGGACTGGTTTAGTTCTTTGAAAAATCTCCATACTGTTTTTCCATAGAAGCTGATTATAGGGCTGGACGCATACATGCCCATTGGGCTTGTCAGTTGTGTGGCCAACTGTCCTGGACCTGGCCTGCCACCAGATTGGCTGTCATCACTAGGTATAGACCAGTGAGCTGTCTGGCTGTGTGAAAGGCTCTTCAGGGTGTGTGTAGGTGCTTGGGGTAGCCAGCTGGGCAGCAGAGGTGCGTGTGGGCACACTTGTCCAGCCAAACATTCCGTGGCTTTTCTGCTATCTGGCTCTGCCTGCTTTCTAGAGAAGTAGGTGCCACATGAATTCATATGCTGGGTGTCAACCATTCTATCAAGCCTGTACTTCTGAGAGCCAGGGTCATGGTGTTGCAGGCACCCGTGTAAACATAGTGAAATGATGGTAGGGCCTCAGGGGTAGAGAGAGGCAGTGGACATTGGCCCTGAGGACAGGATGCATTCTAGCAATGGGTCCAGTTCCAAGATGGGATCATCTGTGATTTTTATTGTCAATGTTTTGCAGTTCTTCTTGTAGAGCTCTTTTGCCCCTTGGTTAAGTGTATTACTAGGTTTTTATTTTCTTTGTAGCTATCATGAATGGATTTGAGTCTTTTATTTGACTTGCAGCTTGACTGTTATTGGGCTAAGTTTCCTAGAGGGCTTTCAAACAAACAACAACAAGAACAACAAAATCTGAGAAAGTACTTTCAATGAATCGCAATTCAAACATGAATTGGATTTTTAGACAAGAGGGATAATTAATAGTGCCTTCCTTTTAGCACTTATTGACTATTTAATGAGATAACACATGCTTAGCAAACACAGAGACATAAACATTTAATAAACAGCAATTTTTTTTTGTTCTTGTTTTGTTTTGTTTTTGAGGAGAAGAGAGAAATTTATTACTTTGTTGGCAAAAGAGAAAAATGGAAAATGGCCAATACAGTCTTTCCCCTAGAATCCAAATGGCCCAGAACTTGAAGAAGATGGAATCTGAACAAAAAATTCTAGCAAATTTTGCCTGAAATCTAAACGCTGCTTTGGAATCCGAATGCCCAGCATGTTCGTGTGTTTTTGTGTGAACATTTTCCCAGTGCTCGGGCCACCCAGGCACTTTGTCCCTCAGTTTGTTGTCGGAAGTTGTAGTGAAAACATCTAATGTGATTTCTGCTGCTAATTTTATGCTTTTGTGCCTGTTTTGTGTTTTTTTTCTAATGTAATAACAACTAAGTGTATTTGCCATGGGTCCTAAAAAGTGTAGTGAGAAAGTAAGAGTAAGAGGAAGGCTGTTGGAGCTACAGCTGAAGGTAAGAGAGATCTTACCGCTAAGCATGGAAGGGTGCACCTGTGACTGATCTGGCTACCACCTTCGGGATGCCTAAACTGACTATGTGTACAATTTTGAAAAACAAAGAAGCTACCAAAGTAGCTGATGTGGTGAAAGGGGTTAAGACACTGACCTCTAGGAGAGGGAAAAGTAAGGAAGAGATGGAGAAACTCCCCTTAGTTCCATGGATGAGAAACAGCTGGCTGGTGATGGGATTTCTGAGAAGATAATTTGGGAGAAAGCCAAGGTCCTCCAGGATGACTCAGGGAAAGGCCTGCCTGACACTAGAGCTCAGGGGGAGGAGTCTGACGCCAGGAGGGGGCGGTTCCAGAACATTAAGAAAAGGACCCGGATGCACCGTGTTGTTATGCACGGAGAGGCTGCCGGTTCTAGGTTCTAATTAGGAAGCAGGAAAAAAGTTTGTAAAGGAGTTTAAGGAGTTTGTGAGCAGTATGTTTCAAACCAAGTGTTCAAGTGGGACAAAACAGGCCTTTATATTTTTAATTTTATTAATTTAAATTTTTATTCAAATATTATTCTTTATCAATATTTTACCTTAAAATCCAGTGTATTTACTGTTAAAATCATTTTGGAAATTTGAGTTTGTGGGACCCAGGAATGGATTAATCCAGTCTATATTACTTTAAAGGGGAAAAATTGTCTTAGAACTTGAACAATTTGGAACTCGAATGGGGATCTGGAATGGATTAAGTTCGGATTCCAAGGTATCACGGTAGTCTCAATTCCTCCTTCCAAACAGAAGCTCAGAGCTTTTAAAGATTCTGATCCCATTATCTTGTTTTGGGCCCAATCTCATGGTGTCTGCAACAGTCTTGTGGCCTCCACCCAGATGAATCCCATCTTTGGCAAAGAGCATCTCCTGGCCTCTGCCCATCCCATCTTCAGCTAAGACCTTGTGACCTCCACCAAGACGAGTTCCTTGAGCTGTCTCTTGTGGCACAAGGAGTAGGAGACATTCCCTGTCCCTCCCAACCACAGGAGGGAGGGAGGCAGGTTTTCAGTTCCCAAAAAGTTGGGGGAGGGGCAGAAATAATTGTGCCCTTTCTTTTGTGTCTTTCAAAGTCTTCTTACCTTTGATAAATACGTCCCTCTGCATCATCTTCCTCCTGCCAGTTTTACCTTTCCATATCTACGGGAGGAGGGGTAACGTATACTCACCGCGGGCTGGGAGGAATTCTCAGGTTGGGGCGTGTAGTGACTGACCCAGCCCTGTGTCTTTCCTCACAAGCTCCCAGTGCCTCCACCCCACCCTCAGCCGGGAACTCAGCTCCTCTGCATTCTGTACAAGCAGATCATGCAAAAACGCATCTGAAGCCTTACTCTAAACTGTCGTCCTTTCTGTGTCTCCTCAGGACTTGCTGGGGGTTCATCCTTAACATTATTTATCAGAGGGTCTCTTCCTGGCCTCTGACAAAGCACCCTAATTATTCTGTAATTCCTACCTGCGCAGTGGGCTCTATGCTCTGTCCTAAGGGGCAACAGGATCCCCTGGCGGCTCCTAAATTTTATAAATTGAAAAGACGGATTTCACATTTTCTCAGACGTCTTAATCAAGTCAGTGCATGGAATTTGCAGTAGCTAAGCAGGGCTGCCTGTGGTTATTTATAGGTTCTCAGCGGTAAAAGCTCCAGAAGCCAGGGTTTCATACTCATTTCTGTGTTATCCACACCTACAATCAAGTTGTTCCTTAGTGGCTCCATAATTGTGTAGCGTAAATGAATTCCTGAAAGAACCATAGTGGAAAATACATAAAACCTATATACAAAAAGAGATCACATAGAAACAATCACAAACTTAGTTTTTTGATAGGTAAAAAGAAGCTACTTTTTCAACCTGTAACAAAGATTTCTATTTTAGCAGGGGTGTTTTGTTCTCAGTTATTAATGGATCTGTATATATATATTTTTTCCCAGAGCACCCACCTGTTCTTTATATAACCTTGAACTCCTACTTAATTTTTCTGTGCTAGTTGCTCCTACAAAGGTATTGCAGTTTCTGAAAACATCACGATGCAGCTTATGCCCTCCTGTTGTGGCTGAAACAGGATTTTGTGATGTGACCATCGTCAGCAGCAGGGAATTCGAGATCACTCGGAAGTTGAGGTCCAGACTCACATTATACTTTGAAAGATGACTTATTGTTCTTATTTTTTTGTATGGGTACTCCTGCAGTGAAATAAGAGACATGAGTTTGAAGAGATGGACGTTCTAAATCATTTAGACGAAGTTCAAAATCAGAACAGAAATGTCTCTGTTTGCCTTTAATTTTTCTTCTAGATTTGATTCACTTCTATTCTTCACTTTGTCTTTATGAAGAACTCAAATTTGGTTTTATTTATTTATTTATTTATTTATTTATTTATTTATTTATTTATTTTTCTGGCTGGGGCTGGGTTTGAACCTGCCACTTCCGGCATATGGGGCCGATGCCTGACCCTTTTGAGCCCTCAAATTTGGGGTTTACTAAAGCTTTGTTTTCCATACTTTTGCCTGATTTCCTGCCCTTCAAACTCTTTTTACCTTTGATAAATCTTCAATTTTTTTCTAGAAGGGCTGCATTAATAACATAAATCTATAATTTAACACCACCTAAAGGGAATCTTGTCGGTTGCTTTAGATGTATGAGTTTTCTTTGGACTACGCATTCCTAAAAATGAGGCTTTAAAATGGCAATGTAGGTATTAAATTTATTTCAGTGTTTGAAAAATACTTGATTATTTTGGACAACACAATGGTTACAGTTTTTATATTATTTGACAAATTACATTGATATAGGCCCCCAATCACTTTTAATTATGTAATCCTGGGTCCTGTCCTACATAATATTGGGATTCCTATGATAGAGAGTTCTGAAGTGGCTGGTAGGAAGGATGTACATTAGCTTTTTGGAATTTTTTTATGAATACGCCAACACTTCTGTTTTCTTTCAGTTTAGTTCCTTTGAAAAGTGCAAAATATAAACATGGTGACAACAAGCAGCATGAGGAGAATATAACAAGAATTAGAGGTTATTATTGGGGTATATAGCATGAGAAGCCATTTACATTTACAGAAATATTAGACTTTTCTGAGGTTGGATATGTTTAGTAAAGAGATGAATTTCTATAATAATGACATTATCTTTTTTTTCTTTTAAAATAACTTTGTTACTATAATTTGTATAAAGCAAATGAATACATTTAAGTGTGCACTTAGATGAGATTTAACAAAAGTACCATGAATCCCATCTTCTCTGCAGGGGATATTTTAGAAGACCTTTGGTAAATATCTAAAACTGTGCACAATTCAAAACCCTATATATACTGTTTTTTTTAAACCTATAAATACTTACCTATAATAAATTTTAATTTACAAAATAGGGACAGTAAGAAAACAACAACTGCTAGTGAAATAGAACCATTATAACTATACACTATAATAAAAGTTATGTAAACTTTCTCAAAATTTTTGTAACACAGTTGACTGCAGGCAACTAACTGAAATCATAGAAGGTAAAACCGTGGATAAAGAGAGCCACTTATCACCACCACCCCAGTGAAGATATAGAACACTTTGTCACACGCGCCTTTGCTTTGGTCCTCACCTGTGTCTCACCTTCAGCAACCACTCATTTACTCTTTGTCACTGTAAATTAGCCTGCACGTCCCAGAATTTTATAAGAATGAAATTGTACAGCATATAACCTTTGTGCCTGGCCTTTCCATTTAGCATGTTTTGAGATTCTTCCATAATTTTGCAAGTATCAGTATTGTGTACATGCTTATTTTTATTTCTGGAGTGATATTTCATTGCATGAATGCACCTCAGTTTAAAAAACTGGTTTATAGTCTTTTTTTTTTTTCCAGATTGCAGTCTTGTTTTCCTGTTAGTATATGAAAGGTGTTCCATTTTCTTTCAGCTTTCATTGCTTTTGTTGTGATGTTAGCTGTAATTCTTACGTTAACACCTGCCTATATTTGAAGTGTCTTTTTTCTCTGGTTCCTTAAGTTTCTCTGTTTATCCGGTTTGAGGTTTGTTGATATTCATGGGTCTATGGGTTTGTAGTTTTTATCAAATTTGAAAAACTATTGATAATCATTTTTTCGAATATTGGTATTTTTCTGCTTCTTCCTCTTTTTTAGACTCTAATTATAGATATATTGATCATTGCTGCACAGGTCAAATAATGTCTTCTTAAAATTTTTAGTTTTCTATTTTTTCTCTAATACTTTTCTTTCTATATTTTAGTTTATATAGTTTTTATGGGTATCTCTGAATTTACTTGTAATTTTCTGTGCAGTACAAAATCTGTTGTCAGATCTATGCAGTAATATTTTATTTCAGATATTATATTTTTCATCTATAAATGTTTTATGTTGGTCTTTTTATCTTACCTTTATCTCCTTGTTATGTTCACAGTTAAACAAAATCTTTGAATATACTTATAATAGATTTCAAAAAGTTTTGTCTGCCAATTTCATCACCTCTGTCATTCCTGGGTCTGTTTCTATTAACTAATGTTTTGACTTACATGTTCCATTTTCCTGCACCTTTGCATGTTTAATAATTTTTTTATTAAATGTTAGTCATTGTGACTGAAGAAGGATGCATTAAGGCCTTTTCCCGTAATTTGGATAGAATTTGAGACCATTATCCTAAGCAAAGTATCTAAAGAATGGAAAAACAGACACCACATGTGCTAACTATTCAGCTGGAACTAACTGATGAGCACATATTTCTATAGAAGGAAGTGATAGTCGGTGACAATTAAGCAGAGGGAAGGGTGGAGGATGGAATGGGTGAAAACCCATTGATTTTTTTTTATTATTAAATCATAGCTGTGTACATTAATGGAGTCATGAGGTACAGTGTGCTGGTTTTATATACAATTTGAAATATTTTCATCAAAATGATTAACATAACCTTCATGGCATTTTCTTAGTTATTGTGTTAAGACACTTATATTCTAAATATTCTACATTTAGAAAGATTCACATGTACCTTTGTAAGATGAACCATAGGTGTGGTCCCACCAAACACCCTCCCTCTACTCATCCTCCCCCGTCAAGGAATCAACGGTTCCTTGATTTTTGGTGATGCTTCTTCATATAAATAACTTACTTTGACTTTTAAGGAATCATTTAAGTATTGTAAATCTGGATAGCATCAAGTGTAATAAGAAATATAACAAGACACCACTAATATATTAGCTTCAGCTTAGAAATAGTATGTGCTATCATCTCCATTATTTTCACTGGGGCCAGGGAATATCCTCTTTGTTGCCATATATAGTTCCACTGATGTTCAACTTCTGTCTTCTTGCCTCTAAATCAGAGATTGGCAAATTATGGTCCATAGACCAAATTTGTCCTGCCTTATGTTTTTGTAAAGACAGCTTTATTGGACTGTAGGCACACTCATTTGTTTCTGAATTGTTCATAGCTTCTTCCATGCTGCAGTGTCAAAGTTGAGTTGTTGCAATAGAGAATACATGAACCACAAAACCTAAAATACTTACTCTCTTGTCTTTTATAGACAGCTTGCCAATTCCTTCTCTAAATCAACCCACATTTTAGAACTCTGTTGCCTCTTAGGGGTCACATATTTGTAACCCAGAGAAAGTACTTTTCCAGGATGAACCCTGAAATAGTTTCAAACCTCCTTTATAAATAATAAACATTGGTACCACAATATGTTTTCATAATTTAAAAAAGTCATTTAAAAATAATAGTGTTTAACAGTATTTTCCAGCATGCTGGAGATAGACTTTAAACAAATGCAAATGATGCTTTTAAGAAGAGCCTGTGTGTGTGTGTGTGGGGGGAGATGGGCCTATATTTTGCTGGTAAAGATATGAATCCACACTTTATTTGTAATTTTACTTATAGTTTTTTCCAATGTTTGACATGTTTTCCAAAGCAAAGGAAATGTCACTGTTTTCCAGAGAAGGCTTGGTTCCTTCACTTGGTAGCCTACACTTGCTGTGTGATGGCAAGAAGTCCATTTTACAAAGTAATGTCTTAGAGATATATGTTCTAATTGTCATGTGATGATGGAACAAAAGCCAATCAAGTATTGCTGACTCATGTAGCTAATGCAAATTTTCTCTTCAGAGAACATTGTTAACACTGTATAATGCCAGTTACTGTGTTTCCCCTGAAAATAAGACATACCCATAAAATAAGTAGCAGGATTTCTATACATTTGTTAAATATAATCCCTACCCCCATAATTAGACCTAGTGATGGGCTTGGCTATGCAGATATGCTGCATAGCCATGCCATGCATTTCAGAGCGGAGCCGTAAGGAAGACTAGAATACCTTTTATCTGCCACAGCTCCTTTCTCCGAGCATTTCCCACTTGTGCAGGTGCGCGCGTGTGTGTGGTAACTGAGGTCACAGGCATCCTATTGCGCACATGCGAATGGCTAGGGGGAAGGAGTTTATGCATCACTAGCACCAGCCCCACCAGCAAGGTCAGCTCCCCCTGTCAGGTTGCAGAAGAAGATGACTTAACTGTATTTGAATAAATGTAGACTGTTGTATTATACTTAATAAAAATAAGACATCCCCTGAAACTAAGCCCTGGTATGTCTTCTTGAGAAAAAACAAATATAAGACAGTGTCTTATTTTCGGGGAAACACGGTATACTGGCTACATATGATTTTGCAGGATAAAAGTAAGAAAGCAATCGTTGGGGCCGGGGGTTGGGTGTGAGTGTGGGTCTCTCTCCCCTCTCCAATCTGTCTTGAGAAGAGGAGGGCTAAACTCAGGTAGCTGGAAAATACATGCAAACTCTTGATTGTAGTAAATCACCTGAGGACAGACAGGTACATGATACAGCAGGTGGCTCTAAAACTGTGAAAATACAGTAGCATAAATGCCAAGAAAAATTCACTCCCAAAAGCCAGGCTCCAATTTGATTTCATGCCAGGGGTTAGAGATTAAAAGCTTTACAAAAAGTCATCTTGTTTCCACTGCAGCTTTGAATTTTTAAAACTCCGTCTCTTTTGTGTTCATCTGAAATGAATTTTGCATTCCCTGATTCATTTTCAACTTCACTAAAAATTAAAACTTTCTATACTTTGATCTTTTTAGACTTGTTAACATTTTTCATTTCCTTGCTGGATGTTACTTTATGGAGGTGATTAAAATAAACTTTTCCATTTTCCCTTTTATCTAATTTATTTTGGAAGCTTTTGGGGAAAAGTTTTCCCCCGTGAAAGGCAACTGCATTTTTAATAGATTAATTTTAAAGGTATCTATTAGATACTTAGTATTGCCAAATAACTGTTCCAGGAGTTTTTGGACATGCAAGAAAAGGATAGAACATGGATTTTCCCCTCAAATTTCTTACAAATTTCTTAGTGATATAAATAATCACTATTGATACACTTTAGACAAATGATGGATAAATACTCACTGTTATACAAGTAGGTAGTAATAACAACATAGGCAAAATAAACTATAGAGACATTTTGTGTAGTTTTGTAAGGTGGTAATCCCTCATCCATGGTGGGCTGTGAGTTTGCTGTCTCTCTCTCTCTCTCTTGCCATTATCTTCACGTTGGAAAGAGTCCACATATATTGCATGTATCTGCTTAGTCATTTTTATTCGTCTTTTAAGTTATAGCCATTTTACTTCGTTGTCTTAAATTTCTGGCATCAGAGTGGATCTACTTGCATTTTTTATCTTCCCTTCCCGTAGGTCTGTGCCTGGACTGGCTTTGGCACCTAATTTATGGGCTTCTCATTGCTAATCCAATAATCAGTCCTACCCTCTCTCATCTTCTCTTGGCTTATTTAAAAACAGAGCTACTTAACAAATTAATTGTTTATGTGCTCATTTGGATTATAACAGTGAGAACTGTCAGATACTGGAGAGAAAGAGTAGATTTGTGGTCAAGTCTCTGAATCTCCACTGCCTGTATAAAAACCCCGGCTCTGTTACTTCTGAGATGGGCTGTCTCAGGAAGGTTATTTGTCTTTCTGGTTCCCATGTCAAATGATGGCATTGACAGAATTTGACTCAAAGTCCGTTGAGCAGACTAAATGAGGTTATTCCTGTAAAGTGTCTAGGAAGGTATTAGACGTGGAGGGACCTCTCAGTAATGATACGTTTTATTATCACTGGAGATGAGCCGGCAGGTTTGGGAATTGAGCTCCCTCTTCTACTTTTGCTTGTGAGGAAAAAAAATATCATCCTTATCTAAATATTCAGAATTTTGTGTCTTTTTGGTCAGTATCTGCTGAGAGATGCCATGAATAAATGTGATGAATTGGGATGACTTTCTGAAGAATAAAGGGTTTGGGTTGTGATTAAAGAAAACCCATTGCGGAGTGGATAGCAGGACGTATAGCAGGATTTTAACATTATGCCAGGTGGCAGAGCCCAGCCCTGGAGAACAAAGGCTAGCTTTCCGGTGCCTCAAAAACTACATGTGGTTAGACAATCCTGAACATTTTATAAAGATGATGATGGTTTAGGGAAATCATATTACAAAAGGGAAGGCTGCCTTGGTTATTGCCATGGAGCTGCCTGGGTGTGTGATGACATGGGGTCCAGCTGTCCTGGCAGAGACTGTTCCAAGACAAAACCTCTGTGCACAGACTGTGATGAAGCCAGAACCCAAGGCTGGAGATTCTGAATTAGATCTGGTTGCAGAGTCTGGATCACTACCTTTCATCTCTTAGAATATTTCTATAGTGTGTTGACAATCATTGTCTGCCTTAACATCTTTTGAGCTCTAAAGGACTCATGTATAGCAGAATTACCCTTTCCTCTGTTGGACAGTTTTGATTTCCATTCAGCCGGGCATTTTTAACACTGAGCTACTGTAAGTCTCCTGGTCCTTTTTTTTCCCCAGATGTAGAGCTCCTTCTGTTGGTCCTGCTGTGGTCTGAATGTTCGTGTTCTTCCAAAGTTCATACGTCGAAATCCTAACCCCCAAGGTGATAGTACTAAGAGGTGAGGCCTTTGGAAGGTGATTGGGTCATGAGGGGAGAGTCATAAATGGGATGAATGTGATTAAGGAAAAGGCCCAGAAGAGCTTGTTAGCCCCTTCTACTTTGTGAGGATGTAGCGAGAAATTCCCGTCGCTCAACAAGCAAGCAGACCCTCACCCGATGCCCCCTGTGCTGCGGCCTTGATCTTGGACTTTCCAGCCTACCGAGCTGTGAGAAGCAAATTTCAGATGTTTGTAAGCTGCCCAGTATATAGTATTTTGTTATAGCAGTGACTAATCCAGATGGACTAAGCGGGCTCCATAGCAGCTTGTTTTGTTGATATGTCTGTCCTGGCGGTTATTGCAAACAAGTGTTTGTTTATCTTTCAGTCACCTTGGATTCTGAGCTCCTTAGTGATGAGTGACGTGTCTTTCCACTTTATTTCCCTAACCCCTAGCATGAGGCTGAGTAGATGTAGTGACTAGTAAATTAATATTTCACAGTTATGCTGACCTAATCCTTGAGAAACCATCAAAATTGTGAGGACTGTGAAATTCTTATCCATCCATGATCAATATTATTTGTGAAAATGTAGCTTGGTGAATATGTGTGTATGTGTGTATGTGTACACACATGTGCATATTTCAATTTTCCTGTCCTTCTGTTTGTATTTCATGTTTATTCTAGTTTGAGGGACTTACGATTCTGTTGGTTACAAGTGCTGGGTACCTCCTTAAAACCCCATTTTAAAGCTTTCTGGCTTTTGTGGCTCCCCACAGGAGGATTATGGTGTTCACTCCAACTAGACTGTGGGTCTTTAAAGTTCAAATGTGCCTTTTTATTTTTTTTAATTTGCTCTGTATCTAGCATAGTTCTTGGCACTGGAAAATTTCAATATGTACCCACTGATGCATAATTAAATGACAATATCATTAATTATTAAATTTAATTTTTTGTTATTAGAAAAAGAAAACTCTGTTACTTTTACTTTTCCCAAAATATTTAGGAAACCCCCGATTCCTTTTGGAATTTAACATTAGTTTGCATTTGTTAGGACTTTAGTATTTTCGCTTATGATTGTTTCTTGCTTTTCGTTTCTTGAGTGTGTATTTTGAATTAGTTTTTCAGAACCTCTGAGCCATACCATTCACCAAGTCATTTAGCAGTATGAAAATGCTTTCAGAGAGAGAGATTCAGGGTTTCCAGAGGAAATAATTTCCCTTCTCACCACTGACTAGAACTTTGGAAACTGCCTTTTTACCTCCTGAAGTTAGGGATAGCAGCGAGTGGCATCTGTATCATTTCTAAATGCAACTTCCACAGCGGCTTTATAAAGCCTGAACTGGCATCCCTGAACATCCTGTTAATTAAGAATTCACAGTCCCGTTTCTCCTTCATTCTCCTCCACAGCCTGTGCTGTCAGGTTCTCTCCTCTTCCCTAGTAACAGAAGCTGAAATTAGAATTCCGAATGGAGGCGTCGCTCCCCGAGGAGACTGAGAACACCACACTCTTCTGAACTTGTTCTCTTTCTGAGCGTCTGTCAGTAGGGGCTCACTTGTTAAAATGTGGACATTGCCCCATTCTGTCATTCACCTAGAAATAGCGTATACCCCTTGGGCAAGTAGTTTTTTTTGTTGAAAGGGGTGTAATAGAAACCCTCAGTTAATAAACCATCATCTTAGCTATGCTCTCAGAAACATAACCAACATTTTTTTTCTCAAGTAGCCTTTTGGCAAATAACTCTACTTTAAAGCCTTTTTGAAATAAGTCAGTGTATTTCTATCTACCTCACTGGGTTGTTATGACTATTAAGTGAGCTAATGTTAAAAAACAAAAACAAACCTAAAACAAGGTGAGCTAATGTGCTTAAATTGGTTCGCCTGATGACTGGGGCGTAAGAGCTAGTCAATAAAATTTAGCTATTTTTGGTAATATTTTAAAATAGTAAGTACATATGTAACATAAATAAAATAAACTGCTAATTATTTGAATAAGTTTCCAGAGAACTTAGGGAAGGAGCAATAATCTTACTACAAATCAGCCCAAAGGTTAGAGTCATAAAAGTGAAGGTTCAACATAATTTTTATTTTATTTCGTACATTTCTTTTAAATCAATTAAATTTATACATTTTGAATAGAAAGCAGGTAATTGACAAGAACCAAGGAGACATCAGATCCTCGTTAAGGAATGCCCAAGTTCATAGTGAAGATATGAATTGACATGACCCTGAACCTTCCTACAATGCTATATTTTTATTTTTTGTTTTAAAGTCTAAGGAGAAATAAATTCAGTAAAGTCTCAGGTTATAAAATTGATGCACACACAAATCAGTTACATTTCCATAGCAATAACAGTGAAGGTAAAAGTCAAATCATAGACTTAGCACCATTCACAATAGCTACCAAAAAAAGATACCTAGGAATTGCTTAACCGAGGAGGGGAAGGACCTCTCCAGAGAGAATGACAAAAACACCGAGGAAAGAAAGTGCAGATGACACAAATAAATAGAAAGACACATCATGTTCATGGATTGGTGGAATCAACATTTAAAAATGCCTCTAGTACCTAATGCAATTTCCATCAAAATACCAACATCATATTTTACAGATATAGAAAAAAAATTCTATACCACTTAGTTTGGAAGGAAGCCCCAATAGCGAAAATAATCTTAAGCAAAAAATACAAATCTGGTGGCATCTCATTACCAGACGTCAAACTATACTACTAGGCTATAGAAATCAAAACAGCACAGTATTGGTGCAAACAAATGGAGACATACACAGAACATAAAACCCAGATATAAAAACCATCCAGATACAGTCAGTTGAGTTTTCCCAAAGCAGACAATATACACGGGGGAAAAGAAACTCTATTCAAAAAATGGTGCTAGGAGAATTGGACAGCCACTTGTAGAAGAATGGAACCATCTGCAGCTCTCACTACTCACAAAAATTAATTCTAGTTGGATAAAAGACTTCAGTGTAAGGCATGAAACTGTAAGAATTCTAGAAGAAAAAGTAGGCAAAACTCATCTAGATGTCACCTGGGCAAAGAATTTATGACTGGGACCCCAATGGCAATTATAGCAACAACAAAGGTAAATAAATGGGGTTTGACTAAATTAAAAAGCTTCTCCACAGCTGAGGACATAATCGGTAAAGCAAATAGACAGCTAAGGGATGGGAGAGAATATTTGCAAGCTTTATATCTAATAAGGGGCTAACACCAGAATCTACAAAGCACTCAAACACACCAGCACCCCCCTCCAAACTCTATTAAAAAGTGGGTAAAAGACACAAAGAGGAGCTTTTCAAAAGAAGATGCACACCAAACAACAGGATGCAGAGAGAAAGGAAGGCTTATGCACTATTGGTAGGACTGCAAATTAATGCAGCTTCAATGGAAAAGAGTATGGAGATTCCTCAGAGAACTAAAAGTAGGCCTGCCTTTCAATCCAGTAATCTACTTAAAGAAAAAAAAAATTATCTCCTTAAAGAAAAAAAAAAAAGTCATTTCATCAAAAAGATACTTGCACTGCAGTATTTACTGAAGCACCGTTCCAATCACAAAGCTGTGGAATCCACCCCAAAGCCCATAACTTCAAGAGTGGATTAACAAAATGTGGTATATGAATATCAGAGAGTACTGCTCAGTCATAATAAGTATGAATTAATGTCCTTCGCAACAATTTGGATGGGACTGGAGACCATTATCCTAAGTAAAGCATCAGAAGAATGAAAAAACAAATACCATGTGTACTTATTATTACATTGGAACTAACCAATGAGCACACATGTGCACAGAGGGAAATAAAACTCCACAGAAATCGAATAGGGGGCAGGGGAAAAGGGGATGAGGGACTCTAACTAAGGAGTTTATTGAACACTATTTGGTGATGGGCCCACGTGTAACCAGAACTCAAGCATTATAGGAATGATCTCTATAGCCCTCAAATGTGTATCCCCTTAATATTTTGAAATAAATACAATACTATATATAGTAAAATAAAATAAAACCTAAGGAGGACTGATCCTGGTAGCTGGTTTTTAAAGGCCATTTCCTTTCTCCGTTTCAGTTACAGCTTCAGTGTAAGTTTAAAAGTTTAATAAGCATACATAAAGCGTCTAAGTTTGCATTTAATATAAATGCTAAATGTATCTAGGCTACTGATCTTTTTCTGGATAATATTAATTTTATTCTTTTATACACCTCCAATTTAATGTGTAGTTAAAGTGCTAACTATTTCTTGTGAAGAAAATAATGATGGTTTCATTTAAATTTGTCTTGAAAGAGCTACAGCAACTTGCTTTCCCAGAAATAGACGCCCAGGAAAGTGCAGAGGACTTTTGTTAAGTTTGTGGTGCTGTTTTAGAAAAAGGTACCTCTGCTTGGTTTGTACACTTGTTAATTGTCTTGGCATTTTCTGGGCCTGGAACACTTTCAAAATACATTTGCATATTTTTACTGTCATGGTCAGAATTTCTTTGCTAAAACTGAATTAGGCAAAGCTGAGTATATTTTACAAAAGAGGATTATTTCGATTTATTTTTAGTAATCTGCCTCCAATTCCTCATTTGCCATCACCAACTTGCTGAGGCAGACATGTAATTTCTCTGGACCTTTTCAATTGTCTGTGAGAAACTATGTATATCATTGAGGGCAGTTTACAATCTGTCTCCTATATTAGCGGGATATGTGTTAAGTCAAGAGGGTAGGTAAGAGACACGGACAGAAATGTCATGCAAAAGGCAGAGTTACACGCGATTTTCAGTTTTAGTACTAAAATTAGTGAGCACAGCCATATGTTGACATAGGTGAATTTTGAGGGTATTTCAGAAAAGTTGGTCACAAGTTTTGTGCAATTTTGCTTTTTGTTGTTGCTACAGAAATTCAGGCAAGAGGAAATGGTTTTGCCAGATGCTGGGAAGTGGTAGGATTCTGGGTATACATTAGCATGGGATTTCCTGGCAGGTTGGATGTAGGTACATGAAATATAGAGGTAGCAACAATGACCCCATGGAATTTAGCCTCAGGAGTTGGAGGAACGGGGTTGCTGTCCAGTGAGAGAGGAGGAATGAAGATGGAACATTTTTTGGGGGGAGGGAAATGGTGAGTTTCATTAATGGTAATTTTGAGGTACTTATTCCATACAGGTGTAAAATATCCTCTGTTTGTTTCTCAAGATCCTTTTCCTGCTCTTCTTCACTTTACTCTCTGCTCCAAGATGCTGATCTGTGTTTATTTCATCAGTAGATCTTTTGATCCTGGGTTTTCAGTTGTGTTCAGTCAACAAAGAGCTGCGGACTGGAGGGGAACAGAAAGACACCAGGGATCTGTTCTCTGACTGCCACACCATGAGGTTTGTCTCAGGTTCTCTGAGTGTTCCCTGATCAAATGTTACCACTGGTCTCTGGTGGCCTCATCTATATAGTTCTCTCCTTCCAGTTTCTAGAAAATGCCTTTTCCTCTTGCTGTTTTAGATGTATGAATCTTTTTTTTATTTCAAGAGGGTCTCACTCTGTTGCCCAGGCTAGAGTGCATGGCATCAACCTAGCTCACAGCAACTTTGAACTCCTGCCTTAGTCTCTCAAGTAGCTAGAACTACATGTGCCCACCACAAAGTCCTGCTAATTTTTCTATTTTGGGTAGAGACGAGTTCTTGCTATGTTGCTCAACTGGTTTCCAATTCCTGAGCTCAAGGGACCTTCCTACCTTGGCCTCCCACAGTGGTAAGATGATAGATGTGAGCCCCAGGCTGGGCCTAGGTCTACAGATCTTAACAGCTCTCTTCCTACTAAGCCACAGTTGTTACACTATCTATCATGTTTCCTTGATACCGTGCCTACACCTTTGTAAATAAAAATGTCTCACTTTCCTTAATTTTAATATGTCTTCTGGTTCTTCTCTGGACTATAAATGATAGATCGTCCAAGTGGAACTGAAGAGTAGGTTATGGATTACCTAATTCATGAGCACAGGAGAGAAGTCTGGAGATATAAATTGGGAGTAATTACCATGCAGATGGCATTTACAGTTGAGTCTGGAAGCAATTACCAAGAAAATAAGTATAGACAGTGAAGAGAAAAAGAGCAAGTACTGGGCTGGATGTGGAAGAAAGACAATAAAAGAAATCCAAGAAAGAACAACAAGAGAATTTAAAGGAAAATGATGAGTGTGGTGTTCTGAGGCTAAAAGAGGAAAGTATTACAGAGAGGATGGAGGCAATCAGCCATGTCAGGTTGTCAAGTACTCCTGGGAGTCAAGTGTTATCAAAGGATTGACCTCTGGATTGACCAACACAGTAGAGATGAAATCGTGATTGAAGTTGTCGGAAACAAAGTCTGCAGACAAGTATTAAGAATATTTTTGCTCCAATGGGATATAGAAGAATGGGCTGGTAGCAGGGAGGAAAAGGGGGGTCAAGATCCAAACCAGGGGAGAACTTTCTATACCTACTCTCTTGGTAATCTCTTCTAGACTTTAAATACCATGTACATACATACACTTGATTGTAAGTCCTATTCCAGGGAGTGGAAACAATGTACTAAAGCCTGGTTTGGAGAGAAAGCACAGCTCCATTTGGGATGGTGAATGGTTGTGAGTAGCTCCACATGTGAAACTGGTTTTGGAGTGAAGACAGAGATGAGGTGCTCAGTCAGTAGCCTGTGAGGCGCTGAGTCCTGTCAACAAGCACATGACTGAACTTGCACTGAGATTTCTGCAGACGCTTTGATTGTAGCATGATGAGAGACCCTGAACCAGAGGACCCAGATGAGCCACCCTTAGATATATGACCTACAGAAATTAGGAGATAATAAAATATAAAGGACTCGGGTTTTGATGTACCCATAGTTAACCAATACAGCCTTTCTGCAAAATTACTCCAGTTGACATTACAGGGTCAAGTCTAGATTAGAGAGGGGCAGGATTAGGAGTGGTCACTCCGATAAAGATTCTGCTGTAGAAATGCATGGGATAGAGACAGTTGCCGTCTACGGTACTCCCCTGGAAACGTCTTGAAAGCTCTTTCTTCCTTTTACTTTTCTCTGCAGCTGAGCTAGTCAGCCTGATTTTTGTCCTTGTGTCTCTCTAATGGTGAGCCGTTTTGCTGTAGTTAAGTCCTCGATTTGCACCTGTGTCATCATAAACCTTCCATGACCTTGAAAATTCCACTGAACAAAGATTTCCACTTAATTACTGGATTTTAGGTACCGTCTGTAACTTGAAAAGCAGTGGATTGCATAATTTCCACCCATCAATGTCTTAGCATGGATAACTTTATCAAAATAACAAGAGCTGTCCTCTGGAAGATTAGAACACAGTACAGAAGGCCATGTTTATGAATGAAAGAAGAGAAAAGAAAAACAGACTTACTCTGAGTTATCATATTGTCATATTTATCAAGTTATCATAACATCATATTCTAAGGATAAAAAGACTAAGGATTTTTGTTTATATTTTCTCAAAAGTTTATTTTTTCATTAAGTTTTTACTTAAATGTGGGAAGTGGCAATATCATTTATTTTCACTTTAACAGTAAGCAAAGTGCCTTGAACATCGTGGAGATGTGAGAAGGTAATTTTCATTTTGTCCTATTATCTAAATGAAATGGAGAATTTCAATGTGCTGGGATAACACTTTGTAATGTAAAAAGTTTTTGCACCATGTGCTGTATTCAGAATGTAGCGTTCAGTAATTTATGCTTTGGAGAAAAGATGAATGTGTTAAAATTCCACCCTTTAAACCACATGGAGTAGTTATTAGAGAAGTCAACATATTGCTTGGGCTGTCTTCATTATGACTTTATGACTACTTGTGTTTAACTAATAGCTTTTTTTTTGTTGTTGTTGTTCTATCCTTCTAATGTACTAAAACCTTCCAGAATACTCAATACAGCTGTTCTATATAATGACACCGCCTCATTAGTTCGATGCATTTGAGCGTACATACTAATAAGGACAGTCACAAGGCAAAAAGACTTTCTTTCATTCTTCCCTGGTGTTCCTTTTTGAAATAAGAACATTTGCCACTTAGTGGATGTAGCAGCTCAAATGTAACCAAAGGAAAAACTCAGGAAAAGGCGCAGATGGTCTCATTGGACTCTAGAGGAACCACTTCTCTATAGTAGTGACACTTTCTCTTGGTTTATCCACCTAAGTCTTTGCATAGCACAAAAATTAATTTTCCAGGTAACACTTCCATGACCATAATTAATGTCAAGGCTGTAATTTTCTAGCATGAGCAGATAAGAGTTACTCAGCTAAAAATAGACCTTACCAATAGAATAGTCCCCATTCGACCTTGTGGTCCTTTTCGATTAAAAGATTTTCCTGTAATTCAAGGCAGCATGGAGGTGCATTATTTATATGCACTGCTGCTATAGCCATTGTCATGCATCACGAATTATACCGTGGGGTCCACCATTTTCTGAGGGGGAGAAGGTGTCTTCCTCTCTCAGACAAATCCTAAATTGAATTTTCTGGACCATAACAGACATTGATGGTTTTGTCTGTAATAGACTTGAAAAAGTTTTTTTTTTTTTCTTCTTCTCCATAGTGGAATCTCCCATTTGTCAGAAAACCGTCAGTAGAAGAGTGGAGATTCATGCTAAAATATTGGAAATGTAACGTCTGTCAATTCCACTGAAAATGTTTTCTGAGAGAGGGCTCCTATGTAGATTTACAACACTAAAGAAGAGAGAAATTTTAAGCTGCCAAACTATAACTGCAACTAATCTTTTGGAAAAGGGTTTCGGTGGCTAGGAAGGAGATGAAGCCTGTTTAGAAATTTGTGTTCATGTTCTGTATCTTGCTTCATTACTACACTCTTCTATATTTGACTTCTCTTATTCTTATTTATTTTTTGTCCTAGTTGTACAGAAAAATGAGCCCCCAGACTTTTAGATGTAATAACCGCAAAGAGAGATGTACAAGACTTAGGGAACAACAGCGCACCAAGGGATTGCAAATCAACAATTGTTTCATTTATATCATTATTCGGTCTACATTGACTTTTTTTTTTCCTTTTTTTATTAATTGATCTCTGTATACATTGATGCAAACATGGGGTACATGGTCTACATTGACTTAATGAAGATTTGAAAAATATAAAATACAGTCAAGTTCAGAGACAGGAGAGAAATATTTAATAGGAAAACAAAGTGATGTGGTTTTGTTTATTTTTAGGCTCTTTTAGAGGCTTAATAGAATCTCTTTGTGATAAAGAGGGATGAGGAGAATGGAAGTGAAAGGGGGAAGCTGGAAATATCTGTGTCAGCCGGAGGGGCCGCCACGGGCAAATGGCAGGGAAAACCCCCATATTCATAGTTTCTTCTAAGGTAATTCTTTTTAGTCTAGCATGTTAGAAAGCGTACGCTCCCTGATGACTTTACCCAAAATCCATTTGGAAGAATTCCTATCATTATAATTTGCTTTGTGAAATGTCTGCTGCACAGCATAGTGCCTGGCATAGATTAAGTTCTTAGTCCATGTTAAATGTTTTATTGCTAAAGCTCTTTATTCAGATTACATGGATTTCAGGAGAGGACACCATGAATATTCTACATTCTCTGTGTTCTTAGTAAGCCTATGGAACATTTCTATCTGTCCTCAAGAAATAACAACAACAACAAAAACCCCAACCCAGCAACCCCTTTTTTTCTTCATTCCATTCTGGATACAGTTTTCGGTCAATTAAGGTAATGCCGAGATGGTTCCTAAAAGAGAAGAATTGTCCTTTAAAGTTGATGCTTCTGAATCTGACCAAGGAGGAGTTTAGAAATAACATTTAGAAGCAGAATGTAATGTATGTAGACAAAGGAGATCATTTGCTCTTTAAGCCAGAGGATATCAGTCCTAACTCCAAAAAGCATATTGAATTGAGGTCCCAGTTAGAAAGCATCTATAAAATGTTAATAAGCATTCCGAGAGTCAGGAAGTGTCTGCACAGCAGGCCGGTTACACCTGGTGCTGTGACCTAGTGGCCAGAGCACTGTTCCTTTTCCAGTCGTTAATGTTAGAGGAGACCCATAAAGTTGCCAGAACCGTGATAGTAAAGTGATCCAGATGGCTGGAGGGTGATTACTCATTAGGGATGATGAAGAATGAAATTTTAAAGATCCCCTGTATTAGGATAGATATTAAAGCAGGAGTGGCAATTAAGGAACTTGGAATAGAAAACAAAAGGAAGCCTATCCCCTGAGGTTATTTGAGAGTAGTGACCAGACTTAGACAGGCCTCTTTTTTTTTTTTTTTTTGAGACGGAGCCTCAAGCTATCCCCCTGGGTAGAGTGCCATGGCATCACAGCTCATAGCAACCTCCAACTCCTGGGCTCAAGCGAGTCTCCTGCCTCTGCCTCCCAAG
>CAUYQV010009773.1:0-30594 GCA_963574575.1 Galagoides demidoff
TGGCTGCAACCAAAAAATGGCCGGGCGTTGTGGCAGGAACCTGTGGTCCCAGCTACTTGGGAGGCGGAGGCAGGAGACTCACTTGAGCCCAGGAGTTGGAGGTTGCTATGAGCTATGATGCCATGGCACTCTACCCAGGGGAAAAGCTTGAGGCTCCGTCTCAAAAAAAAAAAAACCTGCCTGGTGCTTTTTTTCTCTTATTTAGTTAAACCATATATTGTGCTGAGTGGGTCTTCTTTACTGTTTTGCCCAGATCTCAGAGAACACTTCTGAGATGCAGGCATAGGCCTTACTTCCATCCAGTACAATTTTCTGTTATTCTCATTTTTATTATTGCTTCTGTTCTCTTCTGTCTCATGTTTTTCTCCTATGGAACCAGTAAGATTCTTACATTGTACTTCTTTCTGTTTAAGATCATGCTGTCAGCAGAGAGCAATAATTTGATCTCTTCTTTCCCCATTTAGATACCCTTGATTTCCTCTTGTTTAATTGCTCTGGGCTAGGACTTCCAGCTCTATGTTTAGAAGAAACAGTGAAAGTGGGCAACCTTGCCTGGTTCCAGTTTTAAGTGGGAATGCTTTCCATCTTTCTCTGTTCAGTATGATGTTCGCTGTATGTTTGTCAAAGACACAGATAGCTTGAGCATTTTGATGTACGTCCCATCTATACCAATTTTGCTAAGCATTCTTGTCTAAAAGGGTGCTGAATTTTGTCAAACGCATTTTGCGCATCTATTGAAAGGATCCTATGGTCTTTGTTTCTGCATTTATTTATGTGATGAATTCCATTTATAGAATTGTGTATGTCGAACCATCCTTGTGTCTCTAGGATGAAGCCCACTTCATCATGATGAATTCTTCTTGACATGCAGCTGAATTCAGTTTGCTAGGACATTTTTGAGAATTCTTCCATCTATATTCATGAGAAGTATTGGTCTGTAGTTTTCTTTTTTAGTTGTGTCCTTCACAGGCTTTGTTATCAAGGCAATATTAGCTTCGTAGAACAGGTTGGAGAGGATTCCTTCTTACTCCACATTATAGAATAATTTTTGCAGTATAGATACAGGTCCTCTCTTCCTTTGTATCTGTCAGCTTTTCTTTCCCTGTTTCATTCTTTTTCTTTCTGAATTCTGAGAAATTCTAACACCGATCCTCTGCATTTGTCATCTGATTTCTGGAGTTTATGTTCTGGGTACTACCATCCACGTAATTTTAATCTTACTCCTGGTTTTTGAGTTGCCTAACATCCCCTTCTGTCCTATTTCAATCCCTTTCTGTTTCTTTCCTTTTTCAACATTTTTCTCCCCCTCTGTCTTCCTTTTTCATAGTGGCCAAGTGCGCTTGGATTTGTTGAGGACACTTAACGAAGATGTTTTAAAGTACCATCTTTGTTTGAGAACAGTGATTTTCAGAGTTGCTTTTCTCCTATAATCAGGGTAATGTTTATTTTCCTTCATTATTCGTTATCTTTTCAAAAGTACTATGCTATAATAACTCTCCCCACCCTGACCGATCATATGTCTCAGCATAGCGGGATTTGACTCGAAGTGCAAAGGTTGTTTAGCCTGGTTCCCCACTTCTTTGGGGCGATGTTTGCCTTCTCGTGGCCCAGAGGGTGTACTTAGTGACTTCTCTCTACATTCTTCCTCAGGAACATGGCCATTAGTGGGAATCTCTCTTGGATTTTGGCCTGTGGTCATCGCTTATCTTCAGTTCACAGTTGGTGCTGGCAGTCTTTTCTCTTTTCTTTATTTTTTTGTGGATTCTTCTGGGAAATCAACAAGGAAATCTCGTATGACTCTGGGCCAGCACTCACATCCCATTAGTAGATCCTTGCACAATCTCCAATGAGGCAGTGTGGGTAATAGAAAAAAGTGCAGGGCTTGGAGACAAACAGGCTTGCTGCCAGCTCTGTATGTTGTTTGCTGTGTGACTGTGAGCTCATTACCTTACCCCTCTGGGCTTCTGCTTCCTTGCCTCTCCCAGAAACAGCCACGTTGCAAGTTGTTGTGAAGATTAAATGGAAGCCCCCGTCTGAGTGCTTGGCATACCGTTATACTCGCTGTTATGCTTCTCGTGTGTCCAGCCTCCTCTCTCCTGTTCCGGATGCTCTACATAGAAACTGGCTCTTGTCTTAGCTTGGACCCCAGGCTCATAGTGAGGGTTGTGCTTTCAGGGTC
Organism: Galagoides demidoff; assembly: GCA_963574575.1. Taxonomy (NCBI): domain Eukaryota; kingdom Metazoa; phylum Chordata; class Mammalia; order Primates; family Galagidae; genus Galagoides; species Galagoides demidoff. Next base: position 2,180 of record CAUYQV010009773.1, read on the forward strand.
CTGTGTTTAGAGACATGTTCCACATAGATTGTGGGCTGAGGGTGCTGCATGTGCCCTCCTGAGATTGTCACATGGCAAGATGTCACATGGCAGGATGCACCTGCATACCTTTTAGGGAGACAGTGTCATGTTGTGGTTAGGAGCTGACGCTCAGAGCCAGCTGGCTGTTTCTGAGCTCCAGATCTGCCTCTTACAAGCTATGGGAGCACAGTCAACTCCTTCTTCTCTTTGCTTCATTTCCCTCATTTTTAAAATGCGGGCAATTATTTATCTACCTCCTAGGGTTACTGGAACCACGTAAGAATTAGAGTGCTTCTCGACACACAGTAAGTATTACAGCAGTGTTTGATGATGATAATGATGATGACAGTGGAGACGGCCACCATCGTCTCTGTCATCAGGCCCTCCTGCTGCAGACCGTTTGCTGGCATCTGTTATCCCACCTGAGTACACTCTGTGCTGCCTGCCTGATGTGGCCTCCCATGCCCTCGCGCTCTGTATCCCTGTGCCTGCTGCACCCAGCAATGATGTCTCCCTCCTGTCCCCATCTGTCCTGCCCTAAGCTCCCTTCCTCTCCACTCTCAGATCTATTTGTCCAATACTGTGAAAGATGAGGGATGGAGACTGTGGAGTCTGTCCTTAGAGACACCGAAAAAGAGACAAGTCTGCCATCCAGAAGGATTTAGACATTTATCTGCCTGTAGGCAAGAGACCAAAGTGGATGATTCTTCAAGGTCATGGCTCTGTTAAAAATCTTGCAAGTCTCCACTTCTCCCTTAGGACAGAGTTCGTATTCTAAAACCCTCTGTGATCTTCCTCTTCAGCATAGTGGTCCCTTTCGGGGGGGCTTGCAGAGGGAGCAATACTCTCACAAGCCTGCCTGGCAGGCCTCCCAAATAAATGGGCCCAACCATGCCACAGCCACTGATACCCTCTTACCGTCCTGATGGTTCCCTCCATGCCTGGATGGCCTCTCCCTTCCCACCCTGCTCCCCCAGCTTACAGATGCTGACTGTTCAGCAGGCTGCCCACCCTCCATCCCCAGGGACTGGCTCCTGTGTCCTCACAGCATCCCACATGGGCTTTTGCAACTGCACATGGGCCACCATCCTGACTCCCATGGCTCCTGTGGTCACAGGCTGCCCCAGGAGCACATCTCACGACAGCATCAAAGCACAACTTTCTTTTCATTCTCCTATTGCCTCTTGAAGAAGTGTGTGTCCAGTCTGAGTAGCATTACTCTGCTCCTAGATGAAAATCCAGGCGGACCTGGGACTCTTGAATTCATGAGACTTTTAAGAATTAAAAGATTGTACTCATCCAGAAAAGAACAGAGCAAATATTACAAACACTGTTATGTAACAGGTCACTCACACTGAGCCAATGTTAGGGTGATGCAACGTGTGCTTCGGAATTTCTGAGGAAATTCAATCCTGTAGACCTGTGCCCCCTTTGCTGCCTTTCTCAGTCTTACGTTCCCCCCTTTCTTCCACTCTACTAACGTTTTGTCTTTGCTATCCACATTTTGATGCTCTTACTAGGTGGGTATGTACCATAAATAATAATGGGTTTTATCACTCTTCATGAAGGCATCAATGAAAGCCACTGTCTGCAGAGCGCAGCGTTAAGATGAAGACCTTCATTCTGTTCAGCCAGGTTCCCCCCACACTGTACATGTCTCAAATAAAATCTTGTCTCAGAATTTTATCTAAACAGTATAATGCTGCAACAAGCTGGGCTTTGATTTTCACTCAAGATGCTTTTGAAGATTTACCCATGTTGATGTGTGTCAATATAGATCATTTAAAATGCCACACAGTTTCCATTGTACCGTCATTGACATACTGAGTCTCACACCATTGATCACTTAGGTTGTTTCCAAGTTTCTGTTATTACAAGTAGTGCTGTGATTGAAATCTTGTTAAGTACCTGTGCATGAGCTTTTCTCTAGGGTGTATAGCAGGAAGCACAATTGCTTCCTATATGCGTTCTGGGGGACGCATAGCTTCAGCTCCATTAATTGTTAAATTGCTTTCTAAAGAGCTTTGTTTCAATGCACGATCTCACCCATACCTTTATGAAAAAGCTCCTGTTTACCTGCATCCTTCATCTTTGCCAAGACACAGAGTGTGAAATGGTATTTCGTAATTGTCTCAATTTTGTTCTGCTTTTAATATTGGAAAGGCTGATCACTCCCTGCTGCATTTGTTAGCCTTTGAGGTTTTCTCTTTTATGACTTGCCTGTTCATGGTCTTTGCCAATTTTTCAATTTGGTGGTGTGTCTTTTTCCTCTTGGTTTGTTTTGACTCATTGTTCTACTCCTACCTCGGGTGACTCAGTACTCCTGGGCAACAGCAACAGTGGAGAGAATAATTCAAGCTGCCGTCTGCCTAGATTGCTACAAACTCCAGCCAACTCACCACAGCCACAGGAGAGAGAGGACATCCATCTTTCCCAAGTAGAAGAATCTAGGCAGTGATGCATGAGTAAAACAGTCAAGATGGTGTGGATATGTAATTGCATGCATTTGCTACGCCATGCTTCACTTCCTACACTGGCTTGGCCAGTATCTTTGGACCCCGGAACCAGTCAGCATCCCAGTGTTCTTCCAAGAGCTTGGGAACAAGTTAACCCTTCTATACGTAATTCAAATTCTTCCCCCTCAGAATATTATTCTTGCTATTTTTGCTATTGGGAGTCTTAATTGGGGGTGGAGATGATGCTTACTACATCTCCCTGTCTTCAAATTGCCATTTTTCATGCGGTGAGTGGATACCAATGCCAGAGCAACCCAGCATAGATTACACACCCTGTGACCTTGATCAAGCATTTAACTTGACTTGGCTAGACTCCTGTTATTTCCTCGGCCATCTCATTTACATGGTCAAAAGGATCTCAGTTGTTTAACACTTCTACCTGTTCTCTCACACTGTCTCCACCATCCTCCATCCTCCATCCTCCACGACAATCTGTCTCTTTGTGTAAGGCCCAGCCAACCTCTGCTGTTTCACCTGCATCAATTTCATTAGCCAGGAAGCCAGGACACTTGTCTTCCCTTCTTGTAAGAAAGTATGCCTTTGATTCATTCTTTATACTTAATAGCTCATAGAATTTGTTTTAGAATATTAGCTAGAGAGCCATCTATTTCATTAATCTTTTCCAGCTATTATCTTTTGGTTTGGTTTATTGCTTCTAGTTTTTAGATCATGATTTCCTAATGACTACTTTTTAGCATGGTTCCGTTCTATTTATTTTCATTTCTGTGTATTTTTACTTGGGTCTGTCTTTGTCAGCATCTAGCTGGATTTTAAAACATCCAGCTCAACAGTCTTTGTCTTTAAACAGATAAGTTGAATCCACTTCCTCTGTGTATGTGCACATGGCATGCTTGCATGTAGATGTGTGTGTGTGTGTGAGATTATAGGCGCTTTCACACTCATTTGTACTCTCCCTACTTTGTGTTCTCTGTTTACCATTGGATAGATTGCATTCTCTTCCCTAATGAATAGATTCAACCTCTCCTCTTTTTTTTTTTTTCTTTCTTGATCTGGAAGCTCTAAGTTGCATTTCTGTTATTTAGAGGTAACTGTTATATCTAAAATACAGTAGAACCTCTGTAAGTTGACCACCCAAGGGACTATAACAAACGAGTCAGCATACAGAGGTTGTCAACATAAGGAGCTAGGCCAGCTGTGCTGATACACACAGGTGGTGCATATTGAGTCTGTGAAAATTTGGTCAACTTAAGGAGGTGGTCAGTGTAGGGAGGTGGTCAACTGTGGAGGTTCTACTGTATATACATTTTAACATTTTTAACAAAGTTCAAGTTAATCGCAGCATCTCTCTAAGCACCACTACCCTTATGCTCTTGCTTATTGGTATCTAGAACTTTTGTGACCTTGATATCACAGGTGTAGGGAGCAGAGGGCGGAGCAGAGGGCTGAGCAGAAGCAGCTAGCATGTGCCTCATTCACAAAGAACCAGAACAGGGAGTAGATACTAAGTTTGAGGAGATCTAAAAGAGAAAGCTGGACTCCAACAGAGAAGTAACAGGAAACCCCAATGCAAGAAGGGAGAGGGAAGCAGCTGGGTCGGCCGGGGAGTGTAGAGAGGCTCCCCAAAGCAGAAAAAGGGTAAGTGAGAGAACCCCCAGCATTCTGCCTCCCCACCGTGGGTTCTGCAGGCCTAGCCATGGGAGCCAGGGCAGCGTGGCCCCTATCTCAGTGTGTGACTTTTTTTGCTTCCTTTGGTCCTCTTGGGATTAGCTCTGTGTCGGACCCAGGGGCGGAGAGAACTGTGTGACCTTTTTTTCACGAGTACAGGAACCTGCTCTCGGTGCCTGGTTTCAAGCAGCGAGCCTGGTCCAGGGTGTAATTTTAGACCTCTTTACACAGCAGGGGAGGAGCTCCCTGCTACTTCTGTCTGTTTCTGTACCCGAAGTCAGCAAGCCCTTGGTTTTAGGGCAATTTTCTGCATTATATTTTGGGTTAGTTCTTGGCCCATAGAAACGATTACTTTGTTCTTTAGCTGGACTGCGGCTTTACTTTTCCAGGTTTACATCTGAGAGGGGATGGAAGTGGTACCTAAGGCGTGCCCTTCCCGTGCCTGCTGAGTGGTTCACTCCTGCTTGATTTTGAGTTTCTCGAGGAAAAGAACCATTTATAGTATTTCATTTGTATATCCTATGAGGAGTGCCATGCCACGTTTACAAAGCAGTGCCAAGAATTACGCTGTGTCTGAGATTTTACGCTCCTTGGAAGCTGACCAGTGACATGCCAGAGTTTCATGGATGCTGTCAGAAGACACGAAACACCTGAATTAGAAAAAAAGACTTCACTGCTCAGGCATCAGCAGTGGGCAAAGGATCAACATTTTTAGTTGGTTCCCTGAGCCACAGTTCCCAAAAGGTGATGTTAGGAAGACCCAAGAGGACCCCTGAGTTAAGGAACCTCAATCTTTTATAATGGGCAGTAGGGATGTATCAGTTTTACTATGCTGGGCAGTAATCAAATTTGCCCTTTGCTTTGGGGGAGACACTGTGTCTTCAAAGCTGTTCTCTTGAACAAAGGCATTTGGTCCCTATGCTTGTAAGACATGCAGAAATGGGAGAGATCCACAGGGAACTGTCTCCCATTAAATGCTCACAAAAAGTCTTTTCCATACTTCCATTATATGCATAAAAGTATCTTAATAATAGTGACATAGCAAAAGCACACTGGTCCCTAGAAATGGGAGGCGGTAGGACCTCATGTCAACGGGCCTTGCGAGGACACCAAATCCCTGAGCCACAGTTGGTGCTGCCTCCACCCTCAGGACTGGGGCCACTGCTGCTCCTCTGCCAGCACCACCAAGAATTCTCTGGAGTCCCTGAGTTTTTACAACACTGGCTCAAAATTCAGCGTCCTGGTTGAATGCATCTGGTTGGATGAGCCTTAGGCATAGAAGCCGACTTTTCTGAGGATTTGTTCTTGAGAAATGGCTTAAATTCCCATCAAGACTCTTACAGTGGGAAGTTTCCAGACATAAAGGAATTCAGATTCTGAGCAGACATTGTATGTGAGCACGTTTCTTTGGTAGCAGCTAATGTGTTCGTCTGCTTTTGCTTCAGGAGCTAGTAAGCAGGAAGAGAAATTATTTTTTTCTTTGCATCACTTTTTGCAAACACGGGTGACATGTGTGTCTCAGGTAAGCTCCCAGCAGGTGTCCATCACCCATGGGACAGGCCTGTCAGGCTGAGTGCCAGGTACAGCTCCTCTGGCTGTAAAATCTGTGGCAGGAAGTAGGTAGAACCACTATCCGATCACAAGTCCTCATTAAGTCACTGTTTTCACATAGGATGAGCATGAACAGCAGGACCTCGGAAAAGATGCCTGCACTTGTGTTTATCACAGCACTATTTACAGTAGCAAAGGTAATGTAGAATCAACCTCAGTGTCCATAAACAGAGGACTGGATGAAGAAAATGTAAATACCCAAAGGAATATTCGGTCATAAAGAGAATGAAATCATGTCATTTGCAGTAATGTGGATGGAACCGGAAGCCATTATCTTAAATGAAACACCAGAGACACGGAAAAGTAAATACCGCATGTTCTGTCTTATCAGTGGAAGCTAAATAATGTGTACGTATGGATGTACAGTGTAGAATGACAGACTGTGGAGACTCAGAAGGGTGAGGGCGGGAGGGAGGCTGATGAAAAATTACTGAAAGGGTACAATGTACATTATTTGAATGATAGATACCCTCAAAGCCTTGACTACCACTGCATAATCTATCCATAAAATTGCACTTGTACCTGATAAACTTAAATAAATAAATAAGAAGAAAACCAAAGAAAAGTGGGGGAGCAGGACCTTGTTCACCTCTCAACTCTGGGAACACCTCATCTCAACTCCTACCAAATCTTCTTCTTCTGGCTAGGGTTCCATGTAGGAGTTCATTAGTGGTAGCCCTTGCTCAAGGTCAAAGGCCGCTTCTGTTTCTGCATTTGGAAGGGAGCATCTCTGCAAAGAAGAGTAGCACTCAGCCCAAAACCATCCCCGCAACTTAACCCTCCACTGGGAAGAGCTCCTGGGAGGTCACGTCCACTGGCCAGATTTGCCTTTCCCTCTGGTCTCAGTCAACTGTGCTCGGGGATATCCTCTTATTCATGACCTTTTAGTCATTGCATAACCAGATGGGCAGCCCTGAGATTTATGCTCTTACATTTCACACCAATTTGTCCAATGAAGCTCTTTTGTTCTTGGCTAAAGTCATTATGCAGACAATGTCAATGGTAGATCCAGGCCCAATTACCAGAAGACAAGGTATTTATCTTGCAAATCCTCTCAGTCAGGTGTGCATAGTTGGAAACTGTCTCTCATGGAGCCCCAAGTTTGGCATACTTAGAGTGCACTTGAGATCTCAAATAGAAAAACCTGAACACAGCCAGTAACTACTATATTTTGTACTGAAGTTGGTGTCATGAAGAGAAGATGGAAAAGCAAGAGACTGAAAGTTAGTGCATAGAAGAGGCTGAACCTTAAAAGTTAAAAAAAATTATCAGTATGGGCCCATTAAAAAGAAAAAGAGCACAAGTGTTTCCCTTGAAACCCACTGACTCTGCTGGGTCTGGATGGTGTCAGGAAACCTAACCAGAGTGATGGATGGGAGAATAATAGAAATATTGATTTTGCCTTTTTATGACTGAGAACATAGATGCCACCAACCAGAGGAACTAAGGTCAAATTGGTGGCACAAGAAAGAAAGAGGCCAGAATGGGGTTCACATTCCTTCCTAAATGTGCCTCCTTTCTCTGGGCCCGCTTGTTTGGGATGGGTTTACCCAGAGCAGACAGTTCATGTATGCACAGCACCCTTCTTGCTGATGGGAGTGAATTGAGCCAGTGACTAATTAGATTCAGTGGAAGCCTCAGCTGGCTAGGTGGGCTTTGGCAACTGATATGAAGCCTTGCTGTGGGTTCTTGGCTTTAGGACAGGACCTTCTTCCCCGAAACGGAAGGTTAATGAGAACACAGTATCTCAGGAAGCTTCGTCCTGGTTCCCAGAACTGCTGCCCAATTGGAGCCTGTGCTGGCTTCCAACCTAATTGCTAATCTGAGCAAAATTGCTCCAGTCAAGGTTGGGGACTGCAGAGGTTGGGGACTGCAGAGCTGTGGACCAGGTTACGACCATCTTCTCTCCCAGAGTGCCAGAAGGTTCCTTCCAACTGACAGCAGGGCTGGGGGGAAAGAACATCTGCTGTTCCATTTTCTGAGTCACAGCTGTCTCTGCTGATGGCTTGTTTCTTAGAATTTGCCAATACTTGCCCACTTATGTTTGCCATGTCATCCAGGTCACAGAGTTTCATGATTGACACTGTTGTCCACTGAAATCTGCCTAGAACCTTTAGGGACAGAATGATCAGTTAGTAGTAGCAGAAGAAAATACCACACAGGGTTGGTAGAGCAGGTGCCTGAAAACCATCCATAACCCAGACTGTGAGGTCTTTCCCAAGAAAGGAGAACAATCGTGGTAGCTCTGTCCTTATTGCCGGCACGGTCCAAGTTAATAAAGACTATCATTTTGTTTACTGCCTATTTGGTTGAATTATATCAATTCAGACTACAAAGGAAGGCCAGCCTGGATTACTTAGAGATATCTCATTATTTAGGCATTTTCAAGAAATGGGATTTTATTACAGTGCATCCCCACATTTCTGTGCATCTAAGGTAATTGGAACTAACTGCTACTTTTAAAAAGTGTTTTTAAATGGAAGCTCTGAGACGCACTGATAATTAGCATTCTTTTCTATCCTCAATTAAACTGCCAAAATCTCTAGCAGTTTTCTTTTCTCTGAAGTTACTAAAACATAGCCCTGTAATTTTATTTACCCTATTTGTTTGCCCAGAGAGCTCTTTTTCAGCGATAATGAAGACGACTTAGGCCCTACTCACATCAAAGGATCCTGAATTTTAAATTTGCCAAGTCCAAAATTCTTAACAAGAGTTTATAGTTCACAAATGCGTTTCTGGTTTTAAAAGCCTACATCCTGGGCAAGAAGACACGTTTCTGTGGGTCTACCATATATTCATTCACAGACCCATATCTTCTGGCTTAGCCATTATTTCTATGGTAGAAACATCAGAAATGGGGACTACACAAATAATTCAATTTTCAGAAAATGTGCCTTTTAAGTAGTGCAGGCTTTTTTTTTTTTTTCAAAAGTATCTTGAGTACTTCCTTGGATTGGTGCTGGGAGACCATTAACTGGGGGTTGTCAGAATCTACCAGTTAGGAGAGATGGGGTGAAGGTTTTGGGGGGCAAGCCTTCCAGGGACCTACTGGACCACCGGGGGCTCAGTGCTCAAAGTACCACCCCACTTTCCACAAGCTGGCATCAGATGGCTATTCTGAGCAGCCAGATCTGGGGAACAAACCAAAGACCACAGGAGATCACACTCTTCCAACACACGTTGCCTGTCTCTAAATCAGCCTCTCCTGGTTGCGGCTGCAACAGCCTTGATTGCCATACAAGAATCAAATTAGGGGAGTTTAAATGCCAATCAATCACTGCCGAGCGCACGTGCCAGTGAAGCACAACGTGGAAAGCTGTATGGTAATCAACAGAGAGTGGCTCATTAAAATCCATTACAGCTCCTAAGTTGAAAATTGATTGCTCGCTCCCAGCACACCTTCTAAATCTCATCCGATAGCTTTGTCTGACATCATTTATCATTTGTGACCAAATACTGACAGAAAAGCGGATACACCTTTAGTCAATTATCACACTCGGGGGTCTGTTTTTCTGTATGTGTGGAAGTGATTGTATTTTCTCCTAACAAAAGAAAATAAAAGAGAAGGGAAACATATCCTCCTTTTAGATATAAAGTCAAACCAAAAATGGATCAGCCTTCCATGGAATTATTTCTCAGAAAGGCCACCTAATAACTTCAATTCTTTTGGCCAGCAGCCATTCAGTCAGATATACACTAAGTTTCTCTTCCTTGGCAGGCAGCAAAATGCAGACCCCTCCCTCCACTGACACGTCCTGGGAGACGTTCAGAATTAGCTGAATGTTATGATCAAGCACCGAGCCTGCGTCTTCCCGGAAGGCTGAAGATTTCAGAAGGAGATGAAAATTTAAACCCATCAGGGTCCAAATGTCTGGAGGCCATTGTATGTCTGTTGGTTGGGGCCATTTGTGGGTATTATAAACCTGGATTCACCCCCAGAATTGGAGAAGTAGCGTCAGTTCTCAGAACCTTTATTTCTTCACCTGCATCATGGGGATAATAATATCGTGCTGTTCCCTGCAGTTGCTGTGAGGATAAATGAGATAATGCATATAAAATTCCTGGTTTGATACTTAGCACATAAGAGGTACTCGATAAATATGTGTTGTTTTCAGTCCTTTGCTTTTCTCTAAAGCGCTAATCCTGCAATTGAACTTTCTAATTAAGCTCCATGAAATGACTTCCGTAAAATGTCTTTGCTATGGCAGATTTTCTTTGGGGTTTAGGGAGAGTATCTTGGTGGGATATCCAGGCACGTTTTGATGTCATCACCACCTCTTTTGGGCTTTTTTTTTATAGTGTGCCTTCCAGGGGACGCGCTCCTTAGTCCCCTTTTAGCAGTCTTCTATTGTAGCTATGTGCCTGTAATCCCCGGTCATATTACAAAATTGCTTGTACTCTTTCCTTAGCTCAGTTCCTAGTTTGGTTAACATACCTAAGACACCTCCAGGGTCTTCCTGGAATCTACGGGGAATGCTGAGGTTGGAATCTTGATGTTGAAGCCAGCCAGAAATTGACTCTCAGTTTTGTAGAACCTATCAACCTCGGGTCCCTAGTGCAAATTGAAGTGATTTTTAAATCGTAGGTCTTACTGCCTGGCAATAACTGGGCCTCATCAAGTAGGGAAATGCTGGCATGGTGATGACTTGAGCCCTTTTCTGAATAAGGAGCACTTCCCTGCTCTACTCGCTATTGAAAATGTCATGAGCTTTATTGCCTAAGTGTTAAAGCACAAGGACAGTGTGGGAAATCACTTTAACTTCTATTCAAAGAATGTTGTATTGCTTGCTTATTTCCAGAGGGCAAAAAAGGGCAGCTGGCTGCACAAGAAAAGGGTCTATTTTGCAAATATGAGTCTCTAAAACTCGCCTTGCAATTTTGTGTTTCATTTCTTAAAGCGCCTAAGGCTTCAAGAAGAATGTGTGCCTGCTATAGCCTTTTTCTAACATATTGGGATTGTGATACAAATGAATATAATGAAGTAAATTGATAAGTAAGAAAACAGTGGTTTTTGCTTAGTCAAAACATGCTAGTTTCATATTGGAAGGGTACTGCTTTCTCATAGGATTAAATAAGTATTAAATCTGGGCGGCGCCTGTGGCTCAAAGGAGTAGGGCGCCGGCCCCATATGCCGGAGGTGAGGTGGCGGGTTCAAACTGAGCCCCAGCCAAAAACTACAAAGAAGAAAACAAACAAACAAACAAAAAACTATTAAATCTTGGGATTAGAAGGAAGTAACCCTTTATCTAAATGAATCTCTGGGAGATCCTTCTCAAGAGGCCATTCAAGCTAGGTTGGGTTATATCCACGGCCCAGAAACTCATGTCTTTCCTTAGACAGCACATTGCATCCAAGAAATGGATTCCTTAAATAAAGCCCCCAAATCATCCTACAAGCACCTTCCCCTAGGTTGACTTCACTCCTAATACAGTGGGTCAGTCAGGGGAAATTTACTTCTCTTCTGCCTGACATGCTGTAAAATATTTGAAGACAGCTGTCACGTGTTCCCTTTCTCTTCTTCAGGATCCATTTCCCTTGTCCTCTGATTTCTATATACCATCCTGGTGACTTTTTTCCGATAAGGCCATGTTTCATCCTCATTCCTCATAAAGAGAAACATCCAAAAATGAATAAAACATGTTAGCCACTGCAGTCGAGTGAGCCTTAGTAATTAGGATTTAACGGTGCGCACTTTTATTAATGTGTCAGGAGGAGACACTGCCATGATTTATTTATGTAAGCATTTAGTTTTGTATACTGTACCTTGATGAAAAAAATATTTAGTCTCTGAAAAGTACATGAACCACGTTGAGGTAAAACAATTTGTCAGGAAGAAATCAGATCAAAGGGAAAATGAGGAAAAATAAGACGATGCCAAGGAGGAGATTAATACCCAAAATGCATGTCAGACTTCAGTGCCCCGCTTGCTAACAGCCCCAGCAAAGGGTAGCTCCAATTAGTTTTATGATTCTCAGGCTGCAAAAGATAAAAACAACCTTCCCACCCCCACCAGGACTGTATAACCATTTCTGGTGTGGCTCTATATGAAGGGAGTACTGGATGAAGGATTTTGCAATATAATTTCTAGAATTCACCTAACTTTTAGGTATGCTGTTCTGTGAATTTTTATAAACTTATATACTTATATAACCACCACTACCATAAACATACAGGATATCTCTGTCACCCCCCAAAGTTCCTATTGACATCCCTTTGGTGTCAGTATCCCTGGTCCTAACCCCTAGGAACTACTGGTTTATTCTCACTTTCTATAGTATTTGCCTTTTCCAAAATGCCCACATAAATAGAATCACAGAGCCAAACTTTGTGGTCTGGCTTCTTGCATTCAGCATAAAGCTTCCGAGATCCATCGGTGTGGCTGTATCACTGCTCCATTCCCTTGTCGCGTACTCCGATGTCCTTCATACTATAGCTTTCACCCAGTAGTTTATCCCTCCACCACTCGTAGACATTTGTTTCTAGTTTGGAGTGACTACGAATCAAGTTTCTATAAATATTCATGTACAGGTGTTTGTGTGCACATATGTTTTTATTGCTCTTGGATAGATACCTAGGTGTGGAATTGCTGGAACACACAGTTAATATATGTTTAACTTTATAAAAAGATGCCAAAAATGTTTTCCAAAGGGGCTCTACCATTTTTAATTCCCACCAGCAATGTATGTGAGTTCCAGTGGCTTTCCATCATTGCCAGCATTTGATATTCTCAGCCTTTTTTGTTTTTTCCTTTTAAGTTAGCCCCCCTGGTAGGTATAGAGTGGTATCTCGTTGTGGTTTTCTTTTACTTTCTTCTCCAGTTAATAAATTCTTTAGTAATATGTATTTTCAAATCCCTTGTCCACTTTTTGAATTGTATGGATTGTATTCTTATTGAGTTTAAGAGTTCTTTATATATGCTAGATATCAGCTCTTTAACAGATTTTTGTTTCGCAATATTTTTTTCTGGTTTATTTCTTGTGTTTTCATTGTCTTAACAGTATCTTTTGTTGGGGAGGGAGGATGCTCAATTTTTATTAAGTTCAGTGTGTCACTTTTCCCCTGTATGAGTCATACTTTGTATGGTCTATCTAAGAAATCTTTTTTTTTTTTTTTGAGACAGAGTTTCACTCTGTTGCCTTGGGTAGAGTGCTGTGGCATCGTAGCTCACACCAATCTCAAACTCTGGGGCTCAAGCGATTCTCTTGCTTCAGCTTCCCAACTAGCTGGGACTACCAGTGCCTGCCACAATACCTAGCTAATTTTTCTACTTTTAGTAGAGACTGGATCTTGCTCTAGTTCAGCCTGGTCTCAAACTCCTGAGCTGAAGCAATCCACCTGCCTCAGCCTCCCAGATTGCTAGGATTACAGGTATGAGCCTTATCTAAGAAATACTTGCCTAGGTCAGGGCCTTCTATGTTTTCTTCTGTGCATTTTATACTTTTAGATTTAATTCGGGGTTGTGTCAGTTTTAAACCATTTTTCCACTACATTATTGAAGTAAAAAAGTGAATGAGTTTCAAAGATGTGTTTTCTAAACAACTCTTAATAAAATCCAATGACATCATGGCAAAGAATATTCCAGAAACAGCTTCTATTGGCAATGCTGAATCTATGACATCACTTACTGTTATTCTGACATAGTTCAATGATTGATTTTAGAATCTCTAGAGAAAGCCTTTTGACTTGGGGGAGGGGAATTTAAAACTTATAAAGTAGCATGCAAAATTAATCCAGCTTTGAATTTTTCTGAAGAGAGTAACTATAATTTTCATGATATGTTCAGAAGGGGGGAAAGTGATCACCATTTGTTCCCCAAAATGTTAAGGACCATTGACCTAAAACAAGAGTCTGGGGACATCATGACCCAGGAGCCAAGTCAACCTGCCCCCTGTTTTACTACAGTGTAGTCATGCTAATTGGTATTGGCCATGGCTGCTGTTTCACTATAACAGTACAGTTGAGTTGTTGGGATGGATACTACAGAGGCTTCAAAAACTAAAATATTTATTTTCTGGCCCCCATACAGGGCTTGGATCACATATCTTTCAGGTTAACCTATAAAAATAGCAATATTCTTAAGTGGATTTGTGCTGAGTATTGTGTCTATTGCATGCAGGGTGTCCCTGAAGAACAGAAGCATATTGTTGAGGTTATTTGCAGAACTCCATATTTTAACAATTAAAACCTCTAAAAAGCACACAGTATTTTCCATAGGAGATCACCAAGGAAGATCACCTAGGCTTGTAAAGGCTGAGTTATCTTTGCAGATTATGTAGAGATCACTCAGTTGAATGATAATTTTAAATTCCAAAACAATGTAAGCGGTCATTATGGTATACCCACCTCTAAAGTGTATCTTGGAACAGCATATCTTTTGATGGTGGATATGCCAGTTGAAAAATGGGTCTCTTTAAAGTAAATAAGGTAACTCCCTAAATACAAAGTTAGCCATAAGCCCTTCTTTGTGGAATGAATTAGATTTCTGGTAAAGTTACTACTCATGACCTTAAAATCATGCTGTCTGCAAATGAGAGGGAGTTTTTAGTTTTCTTTACAGAAGCTTGGCACCTTCTTTCTAGGGCACACACAGAGGATAGAGCTTTTCCAAAAGTAGTATCTAACCAGTTAAAGGCAGACTTTTAAAAATATGAGCCAGAGAACATTTTCATTTTCCCTGGAATCTTAATAACTGTTTCTACTAACTCAACGTCTAGTGGTAGTTTGAACATACGGATTCTGAGTACCTCAACCTACGTCAATAAATTCATCTTCTTCCTTCCAGATGTCTTCATAGGGTGATAGAATGGTACACTGGTCACTGTGGGAAGACCCATACCTAAAGCCCACTTCAAATATTGCCTGAGAAGCCCAGCATGGTGATTTCTGTACAGGAAAACAGGCATATATTTTTAACGACATGTTCCATAAAGTTAAGTATATTTATATTTTGGAATGGAACAAAGGGCTATAAGGTATAAGTATAAGGATATATTTGGGGACAATGTATCAAAGGACACAAGAACGTCAATTCTGCAGCCAGACTTCATGGATCCAAATCCCAGCTCCACACTTGCCTCTTATCTTAGGTGGGGGTTACTTTATTTATTGGTGCCTCAGTTTCCTCATTTGCAAAATGATGATAATCTCATTGCATTGGTATCCAGATTTGATGCATTAATATATGTGAGACACTTAGAACATAAAGTTCATAAGTGTTACCTGTTATATGTAGTAATTATTACAAAGGCATATGCATATTTAAAGACATATATCAAAGATATTAAAGTGAGTGATCAGGTAGGGAAGGGAAATGGAATGAAAGGAATTTGAAGACAAAGGGGGAAGGATAAGAAAAAAAATGGAAAAAGCAAGTTCCTTAGAGTTTACTGTTTGGGGCAGGGGACCTTAATTTGTGACATTGGAAGGAGTAAAATTTCTAGGTTTGCTAAGATTCCAAAACTTGAATGCGAGTTTCAAATTTTGGATGTCTATGTCTAGATCTGTCCTCACTACAGTACAATAGAGCATCCTAAAGTTGACCACTCAAGGGACTGTAACAAACTCCTCAACATACAGAGGTGGTCAGCATAAGGAATTAGGCCTGCTGTACTAATACATACATGTTTGTCATGTGTGGTCTATGAAAATTAGGTCAACTTAAGGAGGCAGTTAAGGTAGGAGGTGGTCAACTATGGAGGTTCTACCAAATTCAATAGCCAAATTCAGATCCTTATATAACAGTATATTATACCTGAATCTTTCAGGGTTACTAGATTTTTAAGTGTTAAATTGATGTGCTCTCTGCTGATCTCTTCTGGTCTCAATTTTCTTCGCCACTGTGTTAATCTCATCAGGAGTTGTCTTGTCTTTTTTTTTTTTTTTTTTTTTTTGCCTGGTATTTCCTGACAGATCAGACACTAAGAGGGAGAGACCTACATTTCCTGTGATATAGTATAGATGAAACTGGTTTTAAAATGTCAGCAACTTGTAGAAAAGGTGTGGAAGAGAAATCTTTTCCTCAAGGTACCCAAAGCACACTTAAAAAAAATTCAGAATATTATAGGGCCACAAATGTTTGGTGACATGGATTGCTTTTCTATTGCTCAAGACAAAGTTCCAAGTGTACCTATCACCTAGATAGTGTACACTGTACCCATTAGGTATGATTTTACCCATCTCCTCCATCCCTCTCTCACCTGCTTGATTTCCATTGAGTTTTATTTCCATCTGGGCAGTGAGTGCTGTTTGGTTATGCAGATTTAGTAGTGAGTACATGTGGTGTTTGCTTTCCATTCTTGGGATACTTCACGAAGGGGATTGGTCTCTGGTTCCATCCAGATTGTTACCAAAGAATTAATTCATTTTTTTGTTATGGATGAGTATAATTCCATGATATACCACATGTTGTTAATCCACTTATGAATTGATGGGCACTTGGGTTGATTCCACATCTTTGGGATTGTGAATTGAGCTACAATAAATATTCAAGTGCAAGTGTCTTTTTAAAAAATGACTCTTTTTCCTTTGGGTAAATGCCCAGTAGTGGGATTGCTGGATCAAATCGTAGGTCTGCTTTTAGTTCTTTGAGGAATCTCCATACTATTTTCCATAGAGGTTGTACCAGTTTGCAGTCCCACCGGCAGTGTTCAGGTGTTCCTTTCTCTCCACATCCATGCTAGCTAAAACCATGGTTTGGGGACTTTTAAAAGGTCATTGGAAAATGAAAGGTTTTTAGTGGAATTTGATATCTTCCTACTTAATCTCACACTTTTGAGCCCCATGATCCCACCAGTGTGAGGGGTTAAAATGAAGGGAAATACTCATTCTTTATGTAGTCCAGATTGTCCATTCAGACGTTGGTAGCAAGCACAGAGCAGAGCGCCCAAATGCGACATGGTTTTGCCAATAGTTCCCAATGTGGAATCAGTAATGGTATTTATTACAAATTATTTGCTTCTATTCACATTAACTTTTTGTGTATATGTGAGTGGGATCAAGGATATTTCTATAATAATTTCCCTTCCTTCACTTGCACTTGCATCTTGTTTTATGAGGAAACAGAAGACACCCAGAAACAAATAAAGAGACTTAATGAGGAGAGGATTTACACAGTGTAGGCAGGTTAAAGGGTGAGGCTGCCTGAGACTGCAAGAGTTGGAAGATGTTCCCACTGCAGGGGCTGAAGGGACAGGATGACTGGACCTTCACTACTACTGAAAGAGGTGCCACCCAGTGGGAACTGGCTCATGAAGGGTGCAGCCACCCTGCCAGAGTCACAGAGCCCTATCAGAAAGCCTATAGAGTAGGAGAACCCTGACTTCTCTCTTCCTCTGCCCTCGAATTTTCCACCATTGTCTCCATTGGCCTAACCCAGCCCCAGGAGCTAGCAGCAAGCTTATCTAGGAGACAAAGGGCCCAGGGCAAAGAGGTACAGAGAATGGATTGGGAAGATGGCAAATGGAGAATTGCCAGCAACATTTTCATACTCCTGGATATGTTTTTAATAATAAGGAGAAAAGAAGTTTGAAAATTTCATGTACCCGTGGGAGTGCAGTACAAATGTGAACATAATCTATTATATAATGGATTTTATGGCAGAAAGAGATTGGGAATTAGTAGCCTATGAGGTGGACTCCCAAGGTAGAAATATAGGTAACATTTTCCTCAGATATATCTCATGTGCTAACATTGAACACAACTAGGTCTATTTATAAATACATTTGGTAGTCAAATTTCTGTTAAGATTTAAATATCTGTCTCTAGAAGAGGAAATGTAAGTTCCATTTCTAATTCTTTGTCTGTCTTTACCATTGTAGACCTAGCATCTGGCACGGTACCTGGCATTGTGAATAAATGGATGTGAAACAAATCTCTTCAGGTTCCTTAAATCTTCTAAGTATGAACTCGTTGGACTGACATCCAATTCAAAGATAATGAGAGTGACTTTGCTAATATTGTAAAATTCATTTAAAACAAAAGATCTTCATATCACAACCAGATAGTGAGATAGGAGTTTGTACCTTGATGGAAGCAGAGCAGAAGAACATAACTGTTAAGACACCTCACATTCGGTCTGCTAAGGAAAGGAAAGATGTCAGGAGTGGAAATAGTGTCTGGTCCTGTGAGCTGTGGAGTCTGACCTTGGTCATTGTACAAGGTCTGGCGATTAAGTCCCCAAACTTGCCACCGTGCACTTGCACTGGCAGCACTATACAAACAACTTGGTAAGGTTTCATGACCTTGACATATCAGTGTCTCAAAGCCGTGTTTGTGTCAGTGTGCGGTAATGTCTTGCTGAGTGGCATTCATTATTGTGTGTTTTTGTGTGCTACACAATGACAGCTCTGATGGCTATTCTAGAAAAAGAGTTCCTAAATTGCTTTGAAAGGTAGACTAGATGCTGGTGTTAGTGCATAATTTCTCAAGGGGAGTAACTTTGAAGGTGCCTGTAGTGACATTCAGCAATGAGGTATATAGCACTTTTTCTAGGATGAGTTTGTGAACTGTCAAAAGCTCATGTACGTGAATGTGTGTGTGTGTGTATATATATATATATATTATATATATATAAACTCATCAGTAAAACTGGTATGACCCTACTCTCTATGCTCTGTGCAAGGATTTATAGTCATTTTGGTAAACATCCTGAAAATGCTACTAAATCTGATCAAAAGAAGAGGGGCAAAACACTCAGATTATTGTCACCCCTAACCTCTGACAATGGTACAACTTCCAGTGTGTTCAGTGCATGCTCATCCCCTAAATAGAGGAACCTGAATGCAGTGCTCTAGTTCACCCATCACAGGGAAAGCCAAACAGAGAGGTCAGGCAATGTGCAGGAAAGTGATGGTTTGATCTCTTAGTAAGGAAAACACTATGGGCAGGGTCTCTTGTGAGCTGGATGGGAGATTCAATCTGTCCAGGTATGTAGTGGTGGGTCAGGTCTTATGGTAGGGAAGGAGCTGCCTTTCTGTCTTGAATAACAAGCTAACACAGAGCCTAATGGAAGGAATTGCATAATGTAGATATCACCATTGGGATCAGTCCTGAACGTTAAGCAAGTTATCTAGCGTGTGTTCTGTCCTTCCTTGGGGACCACAGATGTAGGATTGGAGAGTCCAGACTGTGTTATTTTCATGTATTTAGAGAACTTCCCTAAGATGGGTGGGAGAGACAAGTCTTCCTGAGAACAGGTAGATGGGCCTCCTCTCTTGCCAAGAACTTGCCATTCCAGGTGTGCCCAGGCCAGCCAGTAAAGTCCCTGTGTCTTGCTGTATCTGTATGGAGGAGACAAGAGCCAAGAGAGGACAAAGATCAGGTGAGATAAGAAGTGGATCAGACTAACAATAAACTCATTTCAGTGAGGCCAGTATGAAAACAGGAGGGCAAGAAGCCTGACAGTGTCCATCAGCACATGTAGGACTCTGGGATTGACCTCACTGCCACTGTCCTTCCCTGGCCAATGACCCCTGAGATGAATTTGCCTCAAATCTAGTGATCTATGTATCAGAACCACAGGTTACAAGATAAGCAGCTCGTGGGAGGAAGGCCAGACTTGACATTTAAGTGTCATCAGCACAGAAAGGCTGGTGTAAATTACCCTTGAGGGAATTAACCTGCACATTTCCCAAGTCACAAAGACTGAGTATTTTTAAGTAAGTGTCTGTGAAAGGGCTGGTGGAGCCTTGTAAAGGAGCAAGCTGGCGTATGAAAGCTGGGGTAAGAGGTCTCAGCATCCCTTTATCCCTTTTGTATAATGCAGCTTCTTTACAACTTGCACCCAAATGTCCAGGCTTGTTTTTCAGGCCCACACAAAACAAAGCATATGACATGGCATGGAAGGGCCAAAATAGATCCATGTCTATGTATGGCTACTTCACCTATGACAACAGTGACCCTACCATGAGTGGAGAAAGGAGACCTTTTCAATAAATGATATTAGATAAATTAGCTATGGTTATAAAAATATGAATTTTGACCCCACTGTATATCATTTGATGTATACAAACATCAATTCTAAGAAAGTTATAAATCTCAATTTGGAAAAAAAAAAGATTAGGTTTCTAGAAAAAATATGAGAGATATTTTTATGACTTTGGGGAGCAAAAAAACTAAAAAAAAACATAAAGGAAAATACTGATAATTAGGACTTCATTAAAATGTCAAAGGTCAGTTCACCAATAGACAACAGAAATGCAAGTGAAAGACAAACTACAGAAAGAGAAAGTATGATTACAGTACATATGTGTACAAAAGGACACATCCAAAATGTGTAAAGAACGCCAACAAATCAAGTACAGACAGCCCAAGGACAAGTGCAGACAGCCCAATAGAATAATGGGCAAAAGACTTGAATAAGGAATTCATGCAAGAGTAGATTCAGATGACGAACAAACTAATAGAAAGATCATTAGTCACTAGGTAAAGGCAAGTTAAAATCATAGCGAAGGAGGTTTTGGTGTCAGGCAGGATGGATTAGGTGCTCATTGAATGGAACTAAAAGTCCTGAACAATATGCATGAAACAGTTATGTGAGGACTCTGAAAAGTAAATGCTAGCAGGAGGATTGGGAAACTCAAAGTACCACCAAATTGATGGTTAGTTTTTTGTTGCTTATATTTTTTCATCTGATGTCTCCCAGGCTGAAACTCAAAGGTGCAGGCAGAATGGAGACTCAAGTCCCAATTCTTGGCAAGGAAAAACACTCCATGAAAAAGGGAAAAACAGAGAAATAAGCTGAGTGAGGCAAAATAAAAACATTCTAGCTAGTTTACATTTAAACCAGCAGCTAAATTCCTTATCTGAGCAATTCCTGCTTTTCCTAGAAGCCTGTCCTGCAAGGGATACAGCTTGCAAACACCCCTGCTGTGTCTGTAAATACTCTGAAGAAGTAATGGCAGCAGAGGAAGCTGTGTGCAAAGCCTGGCAAAGAACATTAACTACGCTGTCTCCTGCCCAGTCAACAATCAAAGCAAATACCCATTATGGGGATTTGTATTATGGCCAGGGCAGAGATCAAGGGAACAGCTTGAGCCCTGAAATATGGGCAGAAGGGTTTGTACCCCTTTAGCACAGAAGAAGATGCCTCTGGGTGGAGATCAGAGGAAAATTCTTCTGCTCCACCCGTTCTTCAGGGTAGCCTGATGCTGTCAGGTCATCTGCTCCACAGTCAAGTAGTGGGGATCAACCTCCCCCAAGGAATCTGTTTGTGTGACCACAAACAGGAGGCTGCTCCTTCACAAGGCTCAGGTTTCCAATTTCTCAAGGCTGCTCAGACCCTTAAAGCTAATGATTATACATAGAATAAAAACTATCATGCTTACTCAGAGAAACTGCTGACATTTTTATTCCTTTCCTCAGTTTATCCCTCTGGGCTAAATGAGATAATAACCTTCAATAAAAGCTGAGTGGAACAAACACTCATACCCGTTTGCTGTGAACCCCACAAGCTAGCTATGGTCCTCTGTGTTTCCCACCTGTGAAAACCCTTATCTGCACATAACTCTTATCTCTTGCTGCTTCTAACTTTATTTCTCTTCAGTTGTTTGCCACCAGTTCCAAAAGTCTTAAAGGACACTGCCCTCAGGGCAGAACCCGGGCACAAAGGCAGTCCCACACCCCAAAGTGTGTGTTGGGTGCAGAAAGTGAGACCTCCTGGAAAAGTCCTCTTTTCTTTGGTTCAAGGAATAGGAAACCAGTCCCTTACAAGACAGAGAGAGTAGAAGAATGTCCCTTGTTTTCTTGTATCTTTTCCATCCTCTCCCACCAGCACCTGAATGCTGCGGCTATGGGGAGTGACAGTAGCTGGTATGGTGATGTCACTCTTCGAGCCAAGAGCATGGGAGGAATCCCTGTTATTTTTCCTATTTTCCTCTTTATCATCTCCTGTTGCTTTCCCACCTCTCTCTCCTACCTTTGTCTTCTCTGCCTTTCAGGCAGAGCCAATTGTAGAAATCATGGGGCACAGTGTGGAAGTTACTCCCACAGAATGGCTCCCATTTTTCTGGGACCCTGAGATCACACAGAGGAAGAACTTTCAAAACCAATTCTGAGCTGGGCACAGTGGTGGCTTACCCATCCCTATAATCCCAGAAACTCAGGAGGCTGAGACAGGAGAATAGCTGGAGGCTGGGACTTCAAGACCAGTAGGCAACACAGTGAGACTCTATCTCTAAAAATAAATCTTAAAAAAATTAGCCAGGCATTATGGCTTATGCCTGTAGTTCCAGCTATTCAGGAGGATTGCTTGAGCCCAGGAGGGCTATCGTGGGCTATGATCATGACACTGCACTCCAGCCTGGGCAACAGAGTAAGACCTTAAAAAAAAAAAGCAGTTCTATCAAGTTGGATGAACTGGGCTCACCCCCAACTTTCACATGCATAGATCTGGCCCTGAACAGCATGCTGAAGGCTTTGAAAACTGATTAGGATAAACCAGTTTTTTATCTCACAGCACTCTTGAACCTATAGTTAAACTTCCATGGCACACTTAAACTATGTTGATCATAAAAAAGAGTAAAAAAAAAAAAGAATATAATTACTGTGCTTTGAACTTCTTTAGAAAATAATTTAATGATCTTTAAAAATCCTGGCAACACACCTAAGATGCTGTCAGGGCACATGGGTTGAAAATCACTGGGGTAGACCATCACCCAGGTCCCAGACTGGCTCATGGATGGTGCACACACAAGAGGGGTCCAAAAAGCACTGCAAAGCCTTTGTAAATGGAACCAAAATTTGAACCACTGTACCTGGGGGTAGGAGGAAGGACATTTGTGGGGCGTGCACATCTATCTTAATGATTTTAGAAGGGCAAGCAGCTCTTAGATGTGACACCAAAGCCCAACCCCTAAGGAAAAAAAAATGATAAATTGGACATTGTCAAAAATAAAAGATTTTGCTCTGAAACAAATAGAAAGAGAGAAAAAATGAAAGGAAAGAAGAAATGAAGAAAAATACTGCTAAAAGAATGGACAAGCCAAGGAATGGAGGAAATAGCTGTATATCATATATCCAACACAGGACTTGTATCCAGAATATATCCAGAACCCTCAGAACTTAAGAGTAAGTAAAAATAAACTAGTACAAAAAATGGACAATAGGTTTGAACAGACACTTTGCCAAAGAGGATAGATGGATGGCAAATGAGCACATGAAAAGGTGCTTAGTGTCATTAGTCATTAGAGAAAGGCAATTTAAACCCACGAGGAGGCCCCACTACAGACCTGCTGAGATACAGTCTGATAATGCCAAATGTTGGTGAGGACATAGATTCCTAGAACTCTCCTATGGTGCACAGAGAAGTGGTTGTCGGAGTGTAGGCCAGATGTTAGGGAAGGGTTTGACTACAAAGGAACACTTGAGACTATACTTGAGGGATGAGGGAGCTGTTGCATGTTCTATTTATGATGTGGGTTATATGAGTCTATATGGGTTTTTAGAATAGTATGATATGCCTAGTATGCCATGCATAGAATTGCGCATATCACCCTGCAAAAAACCCCAGTAGAACCCCACGTGTTGTGTGCATATGTTTATCTTGATGATGGCGGTAATCACATAGGTATATACATTTCATCAAAGCTCATTGGTGATATCCCATTGTGGTTTAGATTTGCATTTCTCTGATAATGATGTCGAACAGCAGAAAGCTACTTAAAAGTGGGAACTAAGAATGTGTACACAAGGACAGAGTATATAAAATAATGAACACTGGAGATGTAGAAGGCTGGGAGGAGGTGAGGGGGGTGCAGGTGAGAAATTGCTCAGTGGTACAAGGTACGGTATTCAAGTGTTACACTCTTGTGTCACCACTACACAATACATCCATGTAAGAAAACTGCACTTGTATCCCCTAAGTTTATACAGATATTTAAAATGCAAAAAAAAAAACCCTCACTGGATACTTAAATCTGTGACTTTTATTGTATGTAAAGTATATCTCAATAAAATCGAATAAAAATATTGATAAATCAAATCATAATAAAATACTACTACATATCTGTGTGGTTAAAATGAAAAAGGATGACAATGTCAGATGGGGATGAAGGTACGAAGCAGGTCGAACTCTCGTTTCCTACAGTAAGGGTGTAGGGTTTTGCAGAAATTCCCTGGTGCTATCTCCTAATGCTGTGTTAAACCCACACCTGAGAACACTTCTCACGGTCTACCTTACAGAGAAGAAGAGCACCCGAGGTGCCAAGACCCATGTGTGCTGGAATTCAGAGCAGGGCTATCCCTGCCTATGTCACAGTGGTTCTCAACCTTCCTAATGCCTCCTAATGCCATGACCCTTTACTACAGTTCCTCATATGTTGTGCTGACCCCCAACCATAAAATTATTTTCGTTGCTATTTCATAACTGTAATTTTGCTACTGTTATGAATCATAATGTAAATATCTGATTTGCAGGATGTATTTTCAGTGTTACAAAGGGGTCATGGCCCATAGGTTGAGAACTGCTGCTATATCAGAAACTAACTCAGATATTGCTCAAAACACAGAGTGAAGAAATAAATTGTGGTGTATTCACACACTGGAATATTACACAGCAATGAAAAAGACCACTGCAGGGGTACAGGGCACAATGGAACAAGCAGCAGCCAATGTAACGTTGTCATACACCAAATATCCCATGTTAAATTCAAAGAAAAATTTCTCAGTCTTAAATGAGAACACTCCTATCTTTCTCCTCGTTCATAAAAATCAGCAACAAAAAAATTCAGAGTATCAACTAGTTTGATTTCTAACTCATCTCCTCAAAATTGCATTCAGATGTCTGAGAGGTGCGTTTACTTAGTAAGAGACTTACAATATATGTTGAGGAAGGCATCTTAGGTTAGCTGTGATCAGGACAGGTGACAGATAATATTAGGCTGAGGACCTGGTAACGGGGTGGAGAAGGAATGTCAAAGTTTTGGACCCAGTGTCTTTCTGGAAGGTGAAATACTTCATTCCTGAGTTTCTTACTATAAAAAATAAGGCCTTTGTTTTATTTTTTAAACAGCTTTTGTTTGCCTTTGTATGTTTCTGTGACAGATTTCTTCGTGTTTTCATCTTTCCAAAATCACTAATGATAAATTCTTACAGTCAAGAAAAACATTAGGTTTAACCATAAATCAAAGAGTCACAATCCCACCCACCTCCTATCAATCTTCCTGAAAGAAGTAAATCAAAATTCTTTCACAGAAAATGAAAGTGGATTGTCCATCAAAGCTGAGAGTGGCTGCAAGATTACTTCAGTGTCCAGACCACATCTTTTAGTGTGATAAAAACAAGGTGATTAATTTCCAAGGCTCTTTCAGTGTCTCATAAACTTTCACCACTCTCCACCAATTCGTAAAGCTCCTAGAAGGTCTGAGATGAAGGGATCAATGACTGAAAAATAAAATACCCATATAAATGTCCCTGGCCCACAGGTATGTTTGCATTGCTAAGTACAATCAAGACTTTAAATCAGGAAAGCACAGAATAATCAGGTTTTCAGGCACCCATATCTGTAGTCTTTCCTTTGCTTCCAGGTCCCCCCCAACAGCGTACACCTTTGCCCCCATCTGTCACAAAAGGGGTTCCTCTCTGCTATGAAAATTCTATACCATAGATGGCTCAGGCTATCCTTGCTTGTTTGGGGGCTTTCAGTGAATGCCAGCTCTGAGATCACCTAGGACCATCCAGACACCAGGCTGAGCAGCGTCAAACCCACAGGCTCTTTTGGACTACACTCTGGTTTTGATTTTCCTCTCAGAGGAGGTCACCCATCCAGTTGGCCTTCAATAGCACATCATAGACAGCTCATACTGGAATCTGACCCATCCCCAGTGGCTCTCCTGAGTTCCAGAACATCATGGGCCCATTGAGCCTGGGCACACTCAAATCCTTAGGTCTGTCCCATATACGACTTCTATGTTGATTATTTTTTTAATCTAAGGAAAGCTATTTGGCATGTTCTATTTCCCACACAAAACAGTGGGAAAGAGTTCATTTGGGGGTCTGACAGACTTGGATAATCTCTAAATTTGCTGACCCCTATAATCCTCATTATAGGGGTCTCATCAACCTCATTGAGTGTTTGAGACTTTCCGTGAAAGAACATTTATAAAATGTTCATTGGTTTTCCCCTCTTCACTGCTTGTTCCTTTAGGATACAGACATTCTAAGACATCCTAGAAAACAACAAGTGAAGCCTGTTCTGCCCTGAGCCCCCTCCTCTTCTCCCCTCTATGGATAAACCCTCCAAAGACTTGTCTATACTCACTCTCTGCCACCGGTTCTCACCTCATTGACTCCTGAATCCCCTGTGTCTGCATTTTCATTCTTACCACTCCATGACACAGCTCTAGCTGAGGTCACTGATGACCGCCATGCTGCTGCCTCCAAAAGTCCATTCTCAGTCTGCAGCTTCTTGACATCCCAGCATCCCTTGGCACAGTCTCTCTCGTTTTTATCCTCAAAACGCTCTCACCCCTTGGCTTGTAGGACAGCACCTGGTCCTGTCTGTTGGCTTCTCTGTCTTCTTTGCTGAGTCCTCCTCTCCCCTCACTGCTAAACCATGAGTGTCCCTGGCTTCGTCTTGCCCTACTCTCATTTCAGTATAAACTTCACTCATGCCCACAGATTTAAATATTATGCTTCTGAATGCTGAGGCCTCTAGACCTGCCCCCTGAACTTGAGACTCCTGAGACATCTCACCTGGATGTAGCCTCTTTGTCTCTCACACATCACATCCAGTCCATCAGTGAGTCCTATGGAAACAAATTGGGAATCTGGACGTGTCTCCTGACCTCCTCCAGGCCCAAACCACCATTGTCTCATGCCTGGATTATTGCAGGAGTCTCCATGTGTTCTTCCTACAGTGTTCTTGCAACACCTGTCTTTGACACGCCCAGAGTTGTCCTGTTAAAATGCAAGACAGACTACATCACTGTCACTCTTTCAGCTTGTTTAAAAGCCAGAGCCCTACAGGCCACGTCTCTGCCCCTGTTCCTTCTGCTCTCACCCTGATGCAGCCACAGCCACACTGGCTTCCCTGCTGCTGCTCAAACACACCAAGCAGGTTCCTGCCTCAGGGCCTTTGCACTTGCCATTCCCCCCCTCCCTGCACCCGACACCTAAAGGCTCACCCCTTTGTTCTCTCCAGGTCTCTGTTCATGGGTTAGAGAGAACTTTGTGGACCACAGAAAGCCAGAAACTCCCTCTCTCATCGCCATCTCCTGGCCTTTCTCACCCCGAGCCCTGCCTCCGCCTTCTCCACAGCGCCTTCCATGCTGTTTTATAACTTACAATCACCGTCTGAGTTTATTGTCTGTCTCCTGGCAGTCAGCAGGTTGTGGAATCTACATCTCAGTTGCCTCGTTAACCAAATGAGTCGAAACGTTTGTTTTCTAGACACCTCCCAAAGACACTGTGAGGAGTAAACATGATACTAGATGTAGAAATGAGTTGAAAAGAATGAAAAGTAAAAAAAAAAAAAGAAAGAAAGAAAAGAAAGAAAGACAAGAATGAAAAGTGCTCCTCCATGTAAGGTGTTCATTCCATCATCATTAATGAAGAAGATTCCAGGATGTGCTTGCTTCTACCATCCCCAGGTCCCTTCCTCCTCTTCCTTATATCTGGACAGGAAGCCCATATCCTTCCTTGCGTGCTGACAGGCAGGATAGCCGAGGGGACCTGTAGGTCAAGGAATCGTGAGCAGTGGCGTGGGCCGGCCTCTGTGCTTTTCAGAGCCTTAATTTCCCAAATAGACAAAAATATAGTATTTATAATATTTCCTATGCCTTGTATTTCAGAGTTGATAAAATTAGAAGAAACAGTAGGCGTGCAAATGCTCAGTCTATGTGAGAGATTTAGGAGAGTGAGTAGGGGCAGAAGATCGATGTCAAGACTCCTGGTGCTGTCACGTCTCTGTGCCTCAGTTTCTGCAAGTGTAAAGCCAGGTAATAATAGCATCCATCTCTTACGAGCTCATTTCCAATAACATTTGGCTGTCCTAATAGATGACACCTATGTTTACTTTTATCTTTTTACTATTGTTCTGATTAGTAAAGAATCAATAGTCTAAATACAATAACTGCAAAGGAATTTTGAACTTCATCTAACAGTTTTGTCTCTGTGATGGTTTGAGTGTAAGTAATGTTAAAAGAATAGATAGATAGGTAGATGTTGAGAACCATTGCAGAAGAAGGAGATACAAATAAGGAAATGAAAAAGCAAAGGAAAAACCTTATAGCGCTAGACTGGAATCCGAAGCGTCAGTATAAACCCATGACTTTGCTCATTTTTCCCCAGCCTTACTGAGATAGAACTGAAGAAGGCTAACCCATCCATACTTAAAGTGTGAAATGTGTTCAGTTTTGAAAATTGTACATACAAGTAAAACTATCACCAAGATAAAGATGATGAATATTTCTATTACTGCCCAAACAAAAAGACAAAAAGAATCAAGCATCACGCAAACAACTATTTTTGTATTATTGTATATTCTTTTTAACTGGAGCCAATGAAAAGTTATTTTTTTTTTTTTTTTGAGACAGAGCCTCAAGCTATCCCCCTGGGTAGAGTGCCATGGCATCACAGCTCATAGCAACCTCCAACTCCTGGGCTCAAGCGAGTCTCCTGCCTCCGCCTCCCAAGTAGCTGGGACCA
>CAUYQV010009774.1:0-27845 GCA_963574575.1 Galagoides demidoff
TGGCTAAATCTTCCATTACAATGTTAAAGAGCAATGGAGACAATGGGCAACCTTGCCTGGTTTCTGATCTGAGTGGAAATGATTTCAATTTAACTCCATTCAATACGATATTGGCTGTGGGTTTGCTATAGATGGCCTCTATCAGTTTAAGAAAATGTCCCTTCTATACCAATTATTTTAAGTGTTCTGATCATGAAAGAATGCTGGATATTAGCAAAAGCTTTTTTGCATCAATTGAGAGAATCATATGGTCTTTGTTTTTTAATTTATATGATGAATTATATTTATAGATTTATGTATATTGAACCAGCCTTGAGATCCTGGGATAAAACTCACTTGGTCATGGTGTATAATTTGTTTGATGTGTTGCTGGATTTTGTTTGTTGGGATCTTGTTGAATTTTTTCATATCAATATTCATTAGTGATATTGGTCTATAATTTTCTTTTTTTGTTGGTTTTTTTCCTGGTTTGGGGATCAAGGTTATGTTTACTTCATAGAATGTGTTGGGTAGTATTCCTTCTTTTTCTATATTTTGGAAAAGGTTGAGTAATATAGGTACTAGTTCCTTTTTAAAGGTTTGGTAGAATTCTGATGTGAAGGTATCTGGTCCTGGGCTTTTCTTTTTAGGGAGATGTTGTATAGTTGATGTTATTTCAGAACTTGATATAGGCCTGTTCAATATTTCCACTTGATTCTAGCTAAGTATTGAAAGGTGGCATGTTTCCAAGTATTGGTTGATATCCTTTAGATTTTCATATTTCTGAGAATAAAGTTTCATGTAATATTCATTAAGGATTTTTTTAATTTCTGAGGAGTCTGTTGTTATTTCATCATTACCATTTCTCATTGATGAAATTAGAGATTTGACTCTTTTTTTCCTGGTTAGGTTAGCCAAAGGTTTATGTATCTTATTGACCTTTTCAAAAAACCAACCTTTTGATTTATTGATCTGTTGTATAATCCTTGTTTTCAATTTCATTTAATTCTGCTCTAATTTTGGTTATTTCTTTTCTTCTGCTGGGTTTGGAATTGGAATGTTCTCCCCTTTCCAGTTGCTTGAGATGTCCCATTAAGTTGTTAACTTCCTCTCTTTCTGTTCTCTTGAGGAAGGCTTGCAGTGCTATAAATTCCCTCTTACGACTGCCTTAGTGGTATCCCAGAGGTTCTGATAATTTGTGTCTTCATTATCGTTTTGTTCCACAAATTTGGTAATTTCCTTCTTAATCTCATCTCTGACCCAGTTATCATTCAGCAAAAGGTCATTTAGTTTCCATGTTTTTGTATGAGTCTGCAGATTCCTATTGTTACTGAGTTCAACTTTTATTCCATGTTTGTCTGAGAAAATGCAAGAAATAATTTTTACTCTTTTAATTGCTGAGGTTAGACTTGTGACCTAAGATGTGATTGATTTTGGAGTATGTTCTGTGGGCTGATGAGAAGAATGTGTATTCAGTTTTGTTAGCATGAAATGTTCTGTACATGTCTGTTAAATCCAAATGTTGAATGGTTAAGTTTAAATCTAAAATTTCTTTGCTTAGCTTCTTATTGGAGGATCTATACAACACTGCCAAAGGAGTGTTAAAATCTTTGACAGTTATGGTGCTGGAGGAAATCAAGTTGCTCACGTCTGTTAGAGTTGCTCTTATTCATTGAGGTGCATTTTTGTTGGGTGCATAAATATTAATAATTGAAATCTCATCATATTGAGTATTTCCCTTAATAAATATGAAGTGACCATCTTATATTTCCTTACTTTTGTTGGTTTAAAGCCTGTTGTATCTGCGATTAAAATTGCAACACCTGCTTTTTTCTGATTTTCATTTGCCTGAAATATATATGACCATCCCTTCACCTAAGTCTATATTTATCTTTTAAGGTAAGAGGAGATTCCTGTATGCAGCCGATATCTCACCTGAGTTTTTGTATCCAGTCAGCCAACCTGTGCCTCTTTAGAGGACAATTTAAGCCATTCACATTAATTGCGAATATTGATAAGCTTGGTAGAATTCTGGGTATTGAGTTTTTCAAAAGTCCAGTGGACATTTTTAATACTTTCACCACTATGGAAGTTGTAATTCAGTCAAAGTCTCTTTGTGAGTTTACTTTTGTGGTGAAGGATTGCACTGGTCATTATGGAGGATAGGTCTGAGAATATCCTGGAGAGCTGGTTTCGTTATGGAAAATTTCTTCAACATGTGAATGTCATTAAAGTATTTAATTTATCCATCATAAATGAAACTCAGTTTAATTGGAGCAGGATTCTGGGTCAAAAGTTATTTTGTTTTAGGAGATTGCAAGTTGATGACCACCCTCTTCTAGCAGAAAGGTTTCAGCAGAGAGATCTGCAGTCATTCTAATATTCTTCCCCTTGTAGGTTATGGTTTTCTTACTTCTAGCTGCTTTCCAAATTTTCTCCTTCATATTAATTTTAGTGAAGTCAATTATGATGTATCTGGAGGTTGTCTTATTTGGGTTGAGTCATGCTGGGGTTCTGAAATTCTGCTATCTGCATTTCAGACTCTGTTGGCATATCTTGAAAGTTCTCCTTCATAATTGCATGAAGAAGAGTCTCTGTGCTTTGTGAAGCAACTTTGTTGCCTTCAGGAATTCCTATATGGTGAATATTAGTTTTCTTTGAATTATCCCAGAGGTCTCTGAGAGAATGATCCATTCTTGCTTTCCATTTCTCTTCCTCTTTGAGTTCTTAGGAGTGCTCAAAAACTTTGTCCTCATTGTCAAATATACTTTCTTCTGCTTGCTCCATTCTGTTACTGAGGGAGTCTACTGTATTTCTCAGATCTTTGAGGGCTGCAAATTCTTGTCTGAATGTGTCAAAATCTTTGGTGATTTTTGTCTTTGAATTCATTGAATTCTTGAAACAACTTTTGAAATGCTCCTTGAATTTCTAATTCCAATTTTACCTCCATTCTATTAATCTTATTTGCAGTGCAAACTCTGAATTCAATTTCTGACATCTCAGCCATTTGTATATTAATGGGATCTTCATTTGTGTCTGCCGTATCATTCCTTGGGGGAGTTGATCTACTCTGGTTATTCATGTTACTGGAGTTTTTCCACTGATTCCACCCCATGATTATTTTACACCATTTGGCTAAATGAGCAAATAAGGTGTTGTTAGGTTGAAGGGCTCCTGGAGTAGTGATTAACCAGCCTTTTACCCAAGAACTGTGACTAGTGTCTGTATTTTTTCCCCTAGAGTTTTGCAAAGGACCCATATAGTGCTACGGCCTGAGACACTGGGGACTTACTAGGTGTGGTGGGGCTAAGTTGCTCTGTCTTATTTTCAGCTGCTCTCTGTCCTACCCTAGTGAATTAGTTACTCTGGGTTAAAGTCTCAGCTGTGGAGAAATATTAGCAATTAAGTCACCCCACCTGCCATGGGCAACAACTGGAAAAGGAAAATCAAACTGTCCCATAACTACATACCTAGGGTATCACTTTGGATAGTCCTAGGGTGATTGGTCCAGTCTGAGAGATCCAAATCAATTGTCCCAGTAAGCACCTGGTCTCAAGTGAGGGAGTTCAAAAGGTCTCCCAAACCTAGATAGTAGGGGTCTGCTGGCAGCTTGAGTATGACTTGTTCTGGTGCTATGTGGAGTCAAAAGAACCCCCCCGGCAAATGAATTGGTCTGGGAAGGTTGATGCCTCCTTCCCCACCTTGCACCTCTGTCACACCCAGTCACTGGTAATCTCTCAGGCCTATGACCCAGTTCCCTCCAAAAAGCAGATGCTCCAGGGCTTTGAGCCTGTCTGAGTCAGAGAGATCTTATGTCTACTTAGCTAGGCCTCTACATTTTGCCACAACCTGGCAGGGGAAGCTGAGGCCTGAGAACCTCAAGTGGTTAATGGAAGCTGGGGTGGTTCATTCAGTTCCAGCCCCGCCCCAGATTGATGTTGCTGACACTTATATTTGCACAAAATTTGTGATTCTGTCCTGGCTACATTTCCCCTGTGGACCAGGTGCTGTTTGAGTTCATAGAAACTGTGACTCAGCCATGGTCTGTGCCACTGCCCAGAGCTGGTGCTTCTGTCTCCCCTGCAGTCTGTGTTGGGACCAGTGCAATTAGAGCTCACACACGGTTCGGAGTTCCAGCCTCAGCCAGCCTGCCTTTGTCTCAGCTATGATCCCCTGAGGGCTGGGTTTTTCTTGGGCTCACTAATGCAGTCCTTTGGCTCAGCCCCACACTGGGAGTATGCCCCTTCTGCCTGTGTGTCTTCTATTCTCTGTCCCCACCACACTCCACCCAGGCTGGTAATGCCTCAGACATACCCTTTGCTTATGGGGCCTGCGTTAACATCCCTGATCTATTCTACCAGTGTCTGCCACCAGAGAAGATGCCTGGCTTTCTCTGGTTGCCCAGAGAGACAGGGAGTGTCCTTCTAAAATATCCCCAGAGGTATGAGCCCTATTGTTCCCGCTGCTGCTGTTGCTCTGTGCCAGGGGGCACCACCTCTCCCTTTCCCATATGGTTCTTTCAGTCCACCATTTTCTCTGTACCCCCATGCCACAGAATCATCAAAGACCTGCGACAACGCATGCTATGTCCACACCTCTTGAGAAAATGCCCCAAAATCTGGACTCCATGTGGGACAGGCTTCCAGACCTCAGGGTGAGGTGGAGGGGAGTGCTTGAAATTCAGAATTGCAGGTAAAGAATATATACAGTTTTATACAGTTTTATACCTGGGAGGAGAGTGCCATGGCACCCTAGTATGGGAAGGAGATCTGGTTTTTAGAGGGTCTCTCCCATTGAATAATATGGGAGGACATTTGAACTCTACTTGCTTGTTTGTAGAAAGTATACTGCCAGCCGTTCTCTTGGGGGAGGGGACTCTCATCTGCTTGGCAATGGATTTTGTACCTATTGTTTGTATCCTTGGGGTTGCAGCTTGCCTTAGTAGGGTTGATGCGCATTCTTCAACCTTCTTTCTTGGCTCAGCTCCAAAACAGCTTACTTGCTAAACTTCTGTCCTTTAACCCTTTCTCAACAGGACCCTCTGTGGAAAGCTGGCTCCAGTTAACCATCTTGCCTTCCTTTCTATTACTGCATTTTTTGATGACTTCCAGGAGTCTTGTGATTGAGTCCTTGGGGTTCTCTAAGTATATTATCATTTTGTCA
Source organism: Galagoides demidoff (assembly GCA_963574575.1). Taxonomy (NCBI): domain Eukaryota; kingdom Metazoa; phylum Chordata; class Mammalia; order Primates; family Galagidae; genus Galagoides; species Galagoides demidoff. Next base: position 5,143 of record CAUYQV010009774.1, read on the forward strand.
GCAAAGAGGGAGAGTTTGACCTCCTCTGCTCCCATTTGGATGCCCTTTATTTACTTGTCTTGCCTAATTGTATTGGCTAGAATTTCCAGCACTAAGTTGAATAGTAATGGTGATAGAGGACAATCTTGTCTGGTTTCAGTTCTGAGAGGAAAAGTTTTCAGTTTTACTCCATTCAATAAAGTATTAGCTGTGGGTTTGTCATAGATAGCTTCAATCAGTTTAAGAAATGTGCCATGGATGCCTGTACTCTTCAGTGTTCTAATTAGAAAAGGATGCTGGATTTTATTGAATGCTTTTTGTGCATCTATTGAGAGGATCATATGGTCTTTGGTTTTGCTACTGTTAATACAGTGGATAACAATTATGGACTTCTATATGTTTGTTTGTTTGTTTATTTATTTATTTATTTTTAATCAAATCATAGCTGTGTACATTAATGCAATCATGGGGTTCAGTGTGGTGTTTTCATATACAATTTGCAATATTTTCATCAAACTAGTTAATATAGCCTTCATGTCATTTTCTTAGTTACTGTGCTAAGATGTTTATATTCTACTTTTAGAAAGGTTCACTTGCACCCTTGTAAGATAAACCATAGAGGTGATCCCACCAATCACCCTCTGGAATTGCATATGTTAAACCACCCTTGTATCCCTGAGATGAAACCTACTTGATCATGATGTATGACTTTTTTGATGATAAGCTGTATCCTGTTGGCTAGGATTTTGTTAAGAATTTTTGCATCTATATTCATTAGTGAAATTGGTCTGAAATTCTCCTTTTTAGTTGGGTCTTTTCCTGGTTTTGGAATCAGGGTGAGGCTTGCTTTGTAGAACATGTTGGGGAAGATTCCTTCCTCCTCAATTTTTTGGAATGATTTCTGCAGTATGGGAATAAGCTCTTTCTTGAAGGTTTGATAGAATTCTGGTGTGAAGCAATCTGGACCAGGGCAGTGCTTGAAATTGGTCTGTTCAGGAGCTCTATTTCTTCCTGGCTAAGTCTAGTGAGAGGGTGTGATTCCAAATATTGATCCATTTCCTTCACATTGTCAAATCTCTGGGCATAGAGTTTCTGGTAGTATTCAGAGATGATCTCTTGTGTCTATCTCTGTGGCATCAGTTGTGATTTCCCCTATATCACTTCTAATTGAGGTTACTAGAGATTTTACTTTTCATTTCTTATTAGTCTAGCCAAAGGTTTATCTATTTTATTTATTTTTTCAAAAATGAACTCCTTGTTTCATTAATTTTCTGAACGATTCTTTTGTTTTCAATTTCATTGATCTCTGATTTAATTTTGGATATTTCTTTTCTTCTGCTGGGTTTAGGCTTAGATTGTTCTTCTTTTTCCAATTCCATAAGATGGCTTGTGAGTTTGTTGATACGCTCTCTGTTTTTCAAATGTAGGCATCTAAAGTGATAAATTTTCTTCTCAAAACTACTTTTGCAGTTTCCCACAGGTTTTGGCAACTTGTGTCTTCATTGTTGTTATGCTTAAGGAAGTTAATGATTTCCTCTTTTATTTCTTCTAGCACCCAACTGTCATTCAACAGAAGGTTGTTTAATTTCCATGCCTTTGTTCAGGGTTCAGTGTTTTTGTTGAAGTTCAGTTCCACCTTTAGTGCCTTGTGGTCTGAGAAGAAACAAGGTAAAATTTCAATTCTTTTGATTCTGTTGAGGTTTGTTTTGTGTCCTAGGATATGATCAATTTTGGAGAATGTTCCATGAGGTGATGAGAAGAATGTATATTCTTTATCTTTGGAATGGAGTGCTCTATGTGCGTCTATCAAGCACAGTTGCTCTAGGGTCTCATTTAAGTCCCTTATATCTTTGTTTAATTTCTGTTTAGAGGATCTGTCCAGCTCTGTAAGAGGAGTGTTAAAGTCCCTTGTTATTATGATATTACAGAATATCATATTGCTCAGACTGAATAATGTCTGTTTCAAGAATCCGGGAACATTTAAATTGGGTGCATAAATATTTAGAATTGAAATGTCTTCTTGTTGTATTTTTTTTTTTTTTTTGAGACGGAGCCTCAAGCTATCCCTCTGGGTAGAGTGCCATGGCATCACAGCTCATAGCAACCTCCAACTCCTGGGCTCAAGCAAGTCTCCTGCCTCAGCCTCCCAAGCAGCTGGGACCACAGGCGCCTGCCACAACGCCCGGCCATTTTTTGGTTGCAGCCATCATTGTTGTTTGGCGGGCCCAGGCTGGGGATTTGAACCCGCCACCTTAGGTGTACGTGGCTGGCGCCTTAGCCGACTGAGCCACAGGCGCCGAGCCTTCTTGTTGTATTTTGCCCTTGACCAATATAAAGTGACCATCTCTGTCTTTTTTGACTTTAGTTCCTTTAAATCCACATGTATCTGAAAAGAAGATTGCAACTCCTCTTTTTTTCTGAATTCTGTTTGCCTGAATAAATTGTCTTCCAACCCTTAACTCAGAGTTTTAATTTGTCTTTTGAAGGTAGGTGTGTTTCGCAGACAGCAAATGGATGGCTTGTGTTTTTATTTTTTATTTTTTTGAGACAGAGCCTCAGAGAGCTATCCCCCAGGGTAGAGTGCTGTGGCATCACAGCTCACAGCAACCTCCAACTCCTGGGCTCAAGCCAGTCTCCTGCCTCAGCCTCCCAAGTAGCTGAGACCACAGGTGCCTGCCACAATGCCTGGCTATTTTTTGGTTACAGCCATCATTGTTGTTTGGCGGGCCCGGGCTGGATTCGAACCCGCCACCTTAGGTGTATGTGGCTGGCGCCTTAGCCACTTGAGCCACAGGCACCGAGCCGGCTTGTGTTTTTGAATCCAGTCAGCCAATCTATGCCTCTTCAGTGGGGAATTCAAGCCATTAACATTTATTGAGATAATTGATAAGTGTGGTAGTGTTCTATTCATCTTATTTTGTGAGAGTCCATTGCTTAGTTTTATCTTTTGCATCACTGTGGAAGTTATGTTCTGCCCTTTAATTTCTGAGTTCTTACTTTGCTGTTGATCCATTGTGATGGTCGGTGTGTAGAATGGGTTGAGATATTTCCAGTAGAGCTGGTCTTGTTGTGGCAAATTTCCTCAATGTTTATACATCAGTAAATGATTTGATTTCTCCATCAATTTTAAAGCTTAGCTTAGCAGGATATAGAATTCCCTCATCATTACAATCAGAAAAGTGAAAAATAAATAAATAAAACAACTGTTCTCAGACATCTGATGAGAGACATTAGAGAACTTTCATCCCTTAGAGAGGAGGAAAATTAAGTGGGTACTACAACTACCAAGAATTTCTGCCTGGAAATTTTTCTGTTTAAGTAGATTAAAGATAGATGACCATTGTCTTCTAGCTTAGAAAGTTTCATTAGAGAAGTCTATAGTCATCCTGATGGATTTGCCCCTGTAGGTCAACTGGTACTTACTCCTGGCAGCTTGAAGAATCTTTTTTTCTGTCTTGACTTTGGACAGGTTCATCACAATGTGTCTTGGAGAAGCTTGGTTAGAGTTGAGGCCACCTGGGGTCCAATACCCCTCTAAAAGGAGTGTGTCAGAATCTTTGGTGATATCTGGGAAATTTTCATTTATAATATTCTCAAGTATGGCTTCCATTCCCCTAGGGCATTCTTCTTCCCTTTCTGGGATACCTATAACTTGTATGTTTGAACGCTTCATAAAGTCCCATAATTCTGTCAGTGAACATTCTGCTTTCTCTCTCTTCTTTTCTGCCTCTTTAACTATCTGAGACATCTCAAGAGCTTTGTTCTCTACCTCTGAGATTCTTTCTTCTGCATGGTCTAATCTGTTGTTGATACTTTCTTTTTTTTTTTTTTTTCCAGTTCAAAAGGAACATTGATTTCACCCTCTATTTACAAAGAAACAGAAACAAAGGAACAAAAATTGACAGGCATACACATTATTTACATAGCAGTATAAGTAAAACTTGTCAAGACTCTTTAATTTTATAATTTAACAAAGTCACTTTCAAAGAACAATTTATCATCTCAGAAGTTTTAGAAAGCTCAACCTATGTAATTCAAACTATGACTATCTTGATGAAAAACAATATAATATTATCTTCCTGGAATATCTCAAAGTTGCTGGAGGACAAGTAAATCAGATCCACTACCAATTTTTAAGAGATTCAAAGGTTGTTAAATTAAGAGGTATACTTGCTTAGGAAAATGTTTCCAAGTATCTATTCAGCATTTATGCTAAATAATCTTCGACAAGGTTCTCATGGAAGCATTTTCCCAATAATACAAATGATACTCCAAGTTGATCCATAGTCTTTATTTTCCCAAATCTGAAAAAAACCTGGTTTATAGGGGCACCAAAATATTTCAGCATCTTTCTTAAGATATTCAATATCAGAAACATTGATGATGCAAATACAGAAGCAAATTCAAGGAAACATAATCAGTCTCTTGGTACCTTTGGGAAAAATTTAAAAAAAATTATCCTTGACAAGCAATTGCCAAAAAATTGTTCAATAAATTCTTCTTTCACGAAAACTTTCATTACACAGTACACCTTTCAAAAATTCTTTCTGCCAGGGTTATTTTGAAAGAAGTTGGAGACAGAAAGGAAGTATGAGGCTGGGGGAGAGGCAGAGAGGTGTAAAAGAAATTTTAATTTAGATATTAATCAACAACAGATAGAGCAGACACTTGGCAAGAAAGTCTTCAAGTTGCTTTTGACCGCAAAGCTTGGTCTTTCATGAAAGTTTTAGGCTGAGACTAAAGACAGGGGTGAGTTCAGCCGACTGTTGAAAGCAGGCAGACGCCTCACTCCAAGTTTTAATAAGATGAATAGTATCTTCTCTCACAATCTTATCAGAGTACTACTCATCCCTTCTAGCTTAGTTTAAAGGAGCATGAATCCCAAATTGGTAACGTGGCAGAGTCACCGCACTGGTAAGAGTCTGCAGCCAGAGCCAGGTCATGTCACTTGCTTTGGCCACAGGTTTCTGCCCGGGGTTTCCAAAACTATTATGGTGGCCTTGCTCACTTTCCTCTGAAGCCAAGTGTCAGGCAACCACAACATGAAGGGGAGGGCATCATGAATCCCAGTCTCGGAATCCCCAATTGAAGAATTGCCGAGTGTGCTGGTCTTGGCAAAGGAGCACTCAGACATTGTCTCCTGTCAGCCTGCATGCCCCAGCTTGCAGGCCACAGGCAGAAACCACACCCCCACTGAGGGGTATGAGGCTGACTCCATTCGCAGCCCAGCCAGTGGCCCAAACTGGGTAATTCTACAGGGGGTGCAGCTGCCTCCTCTCCCATTCCACCAACCTACTGCTCGCCCCTGTTCAGGACCTGTTGTTGATACTTTCTATTGCAATCTATTGATTGCTTCAGTTCCTTCAGCTCTGCTATATCCTTTCTATATTCTTCATATCATTCATCTCTTATTAGATTCTGTTTTTGGATTTCCTTTTGGTTATTCTCCACTTTCTCAGTATTTTCCTTCATTGTTTCCATCATTTCCTGCATTGTTTTCATCATCTGTATTCTAAATTCCCTTTCTGTCATTTCTAACATTTCTGTAATTATAGGTGGAATCCTCTGCAGTAGCTACCTCATGGTCCTTTGAGGGGGTTGCTCTGGACTGGTTTTTCATGTTGCCAGGATTTTTCTGCTGGTTATTCCTCATGAGTGATTTATCTGCTTCCTTACCCTAATTTTCCTTTCACTTCCTCTTGCTCTTTAAGTTCCTGTGCCTCTGGACTAGGGTTTTGATGAGTCCTTTTGGTACAGGACCAGAAGAATAAGAAGATTAAAGAGCAGGAAGAGAAAATTCCAACTTAATTTTTTGAGACCTGATTACTCTGATTCCCAAACCAGACAAAGATATTGTAATGTCTTTCATGTATAAAAAGAGAAACTAGAGACCAACACTCCTAGTGAACATAGAAGCAAAATTTTTAAGCATATTTTCATAAATCAAGTCAACAATAGATTAAAAATATAATATGAGGTTTACACAGTATTGCAGATTTCATTCTTCAAAAATCATCTAATAGAGAATTTGTCCCATTGATAACATTACCTATGGTGTTGGGACTTGGAGTTTTTTGCATTGTATTTTAAGCTTTTATAGCATTAAGACAGGTTAATCAATTTATTTGTTATGATAACTAAATAAATTTAAAGTATTTAATAAAGGGTTGAGCAGAAGGGCTTGATCAATAAATTTGTTCCAGTTATAAATCTACTTTTTTGCTTGATTAGGTTCACAAACAAACTTCTTTCACAAAGAACAGAACATTTACTTCCTGTCTCTCTAAGCTGGCAATGACTGTTGTGGCCTCATCAGTCACCCTCATTCCCATGATTGTGGATGAGTTTCATGATCTCTTAGGGTTAGGGCAGTGCTACTTAAAGTACTGGTCTGCAAGAAGAGAAGAAACTTGCTTTGGAATGTGAATCAAGGCACTGTTACCTTCATTAAGAAAGTCTTGCTATAAAAAGAAATACATCAGGGCGGTGCCTGTGGCTCAAAGGAGTAAGGCCCTGGCCCCATATGCCGGAGGTGGTGGGTTCAAACCCAGCCCCAGCCAAAAACTGCAAAAAAAAAAAAAATCAGCTGGACTAATCAGTAGGCTTATGTCATCGGACACTATTCTTATCTTGTCGTGGACTGATGAAGTGTTTGTAGACCGGCACTCTGAGTACCAAGTTAGAGTATGTCCTTTCACAGCATTTATATTCTAAAGACCTCCCTTGCTTATACTTACTCTCATAACATCATTCTATGGTGCATATTTTAGACATGTGTATAAAGGTATATGTGTTTTGCCACCAATAAATGTAACTTCAACATTAATACTTTCTCTTGGGATCATTACATATCATTAAATATCATGTAAATGTGTGCTCCAAACTTTGTAACTATGTAGAGTGTGCTAAGAATAGCTGTTTATTCCTCATCTTGCATGTTAAAATACCTTAAGTATAAATAAATACTTTCACAAAGATCTGAGATAGAGTAGCAAATAGATTTCTTCTCATGTAGCAACACATATCAGAAGGTAATGCCTCTCCATGCATTTTGTGGAGACATATTTGGAGAATGAATTTGGGAACAAGCACTGTGACAGATTAATGATGTCTGTCATGGGTATATGAATGAAGCATGAGAACACTCCATGCCATGTATCTGCCATCCATGACTAGGAGTTCTAAGTTAATCTTCTATTGAAAAGAGTGACTTGACTTATTCTATTGCAGGACATGAAAATCATGGCAGAAAAGAAGAACCAGGGCTTACTGATGAACATGGAAATGCCTCTTTTCAAGAATATTACATAGATGTGGCTTTCCTCATAGATGCTTCCCAAAGAGTAGGAAGTGATGAGTTTAAGGAAGTGAAAGCTTTTGTAACTTCAGTGCTTGATTACTTTCATATAGCTCCAGATCCACTGACCTCCACCTTGGGAGACAGAGTTGCTGTCCTGAGCTATTCTCCCCCAGGCTATATGCCCAACACTGAAAAATGCCCTGTCTACCTGGAATTTGATCTGGTTACCTACAACAGTGTATACCAAATGAAACATCATCTCCAAGACTCTTTTCAACAACTCAATGGAGATGTTTTTATTGGCCATGCCTTGCAGTGGACAATTGACAATGTCTTTGTAGGAACCCCCAATCTGAGAAAAAACAAAGTTATCTTTGTAATAACTGCCGGTGAAACAAACCCTTTAGACAAGGAAGTCTTAAGAAATGTATCTCTGAGAGCCAAATGTCAAGGCTACTCCATATTTGTGTTTTCCTTTGGTACTACACAAAATGACAAGGAATTAGAAGCATTAGCCAGCCACCCCCTGGATCATCATTTAGTCCAGCTTGGCCGCATCCACAAGCCAGATTGGGATTATATCATCAAGTTTGTCAAGCCATTTGTTCACTTAATCAGACGTAAGTAATCAAAACCTTTCTATTGCTTTTGTAATAGATTTGATGTTTCTCTGTACAATCCAACAGCAGACTTAGTAAAAATGATCCTCACTTTAGTTAAAAGTGATAGAGTGCAAGTATGAGACAGTGAAAAATCTCAGAAAAATCCTAGATCTTTTTGATCTTGACTCTTGCTGCTACACTGCCAAAGTATTTGTCAAGAAATCTTCAAATGCAGGAAAAGATAGAAACACTAATCTCTGAGTGTTTACGATGTGCCACATTCTTTAAATAGGTGGCTTTATTTAATAGTCAATGTAGCCCTCACAGGAAAATATTTATATTCCCATTCTACAAATGAAAAATCTCAAGGTTCAGAAATATTAAATAAATTGTTCAAAAGCTCACAAGTCATAATTGGTAAATTCTAGACTCAACCATATTCTGACCCCAGAGGTGTGCACTTGTCCATTAAATCATACTTCAATTACTGAACTCATAACAAGATGCACTGCTGTAATAAATAATATCCCCTGACACAACCCTCTACCTGTTCCAAGGACTTCTATTTTGCCTTGTCATTATAAATTAACCTTGGTTCTGACTTGAATTCTTATAAGCCAAAGGCACAAATCTCTTCTACAATGTCTATTCCAGACAACTGGCCCTGGAACAGCCACATAGGAACTTTTAGGGGCATCTTTACACACAGGGGCTTTGGAAGTGGCTGCCCTAGCCTTTGCCCATGTGTTGTACTTTTAAACATGGGTATAATGGCACCGATACCTGGTAGCACAAAACAAGTCCTGGCCGGTGCTGGAAAGTAGGAATATAGCAAAGGCCACCCTGGATGGTTCTCTGCAGGTCCTGCAAGTTTACTAGAGAATCATAGGGGTGCAGGTTTTCCAGCATGCAAAAAGCCCCAGGGCTTATATACTCAGGAATCTTAGAATTTAGGAGTTACATTTACTAGCAAGCAAAAAATTTGCCTTTCTCCATACCCTAAGGACAAATAAGGCAGACAATTTTGATAGCTTATAGAGTCTTATAGAAAGATCACTGGGAGAGAAACAAATGATAGAAAGAACTTAGAAACATCCTTGAATTATATCATGAGCTTGGGGCATGCAGAGCCCCAAGGGAATTGTTTACTTAATTACTGCTATATTTCATTGACTTTACTAATAACAAAGAATTTCAATGCCACAGTGTGCCTACTTAGCTGAATCCCTTAGAAAATTAATTTGTTCTTGAAAACAGTGTCAAGCACAGGAAAAGATAAAGTGACTTTGGATGATGGACATATTGTGGAAGGATAAAATTCAGACTAACCAGCCTGCTTTTCTCCAGGTGCTATCAACAAATATCCTACCAGAGATCTGAGAGCTACATGTGTTAACATCACCTCACCCAACCCAGAGAACACTGGCACAGAAAACACTGTATCGTGAGTTGAGAAATTTAGACAATATACTACAACTAGAATAGTCCTTAAGAAATAATTTGAAATTGATGACATTTTAGTTTTCAAAATGTAAATTTGTGTGTGTTTTAAACGCTTTTTGTGATGACTGCATAGGTATGGAGTTAATTACAGATGACCTAAATTGGAAAGGTCATATTTCTTTTTATGTTGCTTTTAGCATAAAAGAAAAGCCTATTCTTAGTAGCTACATAACATGACTCTACTATTGGGCACTGCCAAAATAGAAAACTTAACAATATCAAAGATTACTTGTGGCAGTTCTAGAGCAGAAGAAAAGTATAAGCAAAACAAAACATTTGCCACTTAGAAAATGTATGAACACTAGCAGGAAGGATTCTTTCAAGTTTGAGTTTGCAAAGTACAATCCTAAGTATTCAATAATAATTTAGTGACGAGAATAATATTGCTTTGGAATCCTAAACTGCTGAGATAAATAAATGTCTAATTTCCCTTGAGAAATCAGAAAATTGCCCTTGAGTCCGATTTTATGCACAAATTGCATTTGGACTATTCCGATCACATGCATAAAATGGATTGCTCTTATATTATCTATCTGTATTTACATTTAAACTTGCAAAGGAATTGGCTAATTTTTCATCTCTCTTCTCCATTACTATAGGCTTATTCCTGAGGTGTATAAAATAGAAACAAAAAACAGTGAGCTATTTGATGAAACTGATTCCCAGGAACAATATTTATTAGTATTAGGAAACAATCATGGTGATGGTTCTGGGACCATTACTGATTTGATCCAGAAGTTATACACGCTTTTTTCAACTGAGGAACTGATGATGAATGACAAGGAAGAGGCACATTCAGAAGAAATTATGGTTCCACTGAATGATAAACAACAAGAAAGAAAAGGTAACCTTGAGTACCATAGAGTTGAATCCTCTAAAGTACCTTTGTTTGTTTGGATTTTCCCTTTGTGAAAGAGTAGCAATTAGAATTCACTGGGACAGACAGATATGAAAAGGCACAGACAAAAGAGGGGCTTAGGGCTACAAGAGGGTATACAAAATAAAAGGGAGATAAAACTCCAGAAAGGCAAAAATTACAAGTAATAGAACTATGCTTAGTGTGGACTCAGGGAATTAAGAAGGGAGAAGATCAAGAATAAGACAGCAGATCCTAAGTAAGCAGGAGAAGCCCTGAACTCTCTTGTGCAGAATGGGGGTGAGGTGGAACTGCTCCAGAGCCTCCTGGGTTTGAACGCCTGTGGTCTGCTTTCTCCCTTAGCAATCAGGGTTTTCTTGGTGTGAAATGTAGGCCTGTAGCTGAGCCCTGGCCCCAGTGGGTCCTGGATATGACAAGCTACAGTGGTTGTGCAATCTGTGGGAAGGCTGAGGGCAGTTTCACAGGCTTGTGGGGGAATGGTTGTGAACTTGCAGCTAAAAATAAAATCGAAGATGCAGAATAGGAAGCTATTGTAGGCCTTAGGGTGACAGTTCATAATCCTTGCTGTGTACTAGAATCATGTGGGAAATTATGCTAAAATATATTTCTGGCTATATACTAAAGCTGAAAGTACACACGTCCAGTGACCCAGCAATTTTACTCCATTGTATACATTCAACAGAAATATACATATTCTCCCTATTTAATAAGTGGTTCTAAGAGAATTAGATAATCACATGTAAAAGACTGAAACAGGACCTGTACATTTCGCCACTTATAAAAATTGACTCAAGATGAATAGAAGATTTAAATCTAAGATATGAAACAACAAAATACTAGAAGAAATAGTAGACAAACCTCTTGATGATGTCATCTGGGGGAAAGATTGTATGAAGAAGAATTCATTGGCAATCACAACAATAATAAAAATAAATAAATGGAATGTAATTAAGCTGAAAAGCTTCTGCACAGCTAAAGACACAACAATTAAAAAAAATATTTGCATGTTACAAATCTGACAAAGGTTTAATAATGAGAATCTACAGAGAACTCAAATTAATCAACAAAACAAGAGCAAACAATTCCTTCACTGGGCAAGAGACATGAACAGAACCTTCTCTGAGGAAGACAGATGAATAGCCAACAAACATGAAAAAATGCTTATCATTCTTAATGAACAGAGAAATGCAAATCAAAACCACCCTGAGATAATACCTAACCCCAGTGAGAATGGCCCACATCACAAAGTCCCAAAGCTGCAGATGCTGACACAGATATGGAGAGAAGGAAATACTTTTACACTGTTCTTTAGCTATACAGAAGCTGTTCAGCTTAAGTCCCATTTGTTTGTTTTTATTGTTATTGTGAGTGCCAATGAAGTCTTTTTCATAAAATCTTTCCCCAGGATGACATCATCAAAAGTTTTTGTCACACTTTCTTACATTTGATCTCACTATCCCATTACTAGGCATCTACTCAGAAGAAAAAAAATCATTTTATCATAAGGACATTTGCACTAGGAAGTTTATCACAGCTCAACTTACAATCTCTAAGAGGTGGAAAAACCCAAGTACCCATCAACCTGTGAATGGATTAATAAACTGTGTTATACATAAACCATTGAATACTCTTCAGTCATAAAAAAGATGGAGATTTTACATCTTTTGTATTAATCTGGACAGAATTGGAGAACATTCTCTTTAATAAAGTATCACAAGAACGGAAGAGCAAGTATCCGATGTACTCAATATTAATATGAAGCCAGTAGATGAACTAACACATGCACACATAAGAGAAAAATTCAATTTAATTCAAGTTTGGGGATGGGGAGACAGGATGAGGGAGGAGGATTAGTGTGCTATCACCTAATGAGTGCAATGTAAGGGTATATGGCACACCTTCTGGGTGCAGAACACAACTACAACTAGGACTTTACCTAACAAGCACAAACATTTTAATCTACTTCCTTGTACACTTATATTAATCTCAAATTAAAAAATATAGATATACTCATTCACCAAAAGTCACACACTAGAATGTTCACAACAGTATTATTGATAATGGCCCAAAACTGGGAACAAAAATACCCAACAGAAGAATTGAGAAATAGATTTTGGTGTGTGTGTATACACACACAATAAGATAATCTATAGGGGCATATATGTATACATCAAAAAGTTTATATATAGATACAGTTAAAAAATAAATTTAAAGATACATATATATAATTTTAAATATGGGCATAATTGTAGACATTGATATACAGAGAACAAAATCAACAAAATTATAAAAAATGAATGAGAATAGGAAAAATATGAAAAATATAAATGAGGGAAAAGATAGGATGTAAGAAAATGAAAATTATAAATATTATAAAATATCTAGTTCTGATCAAAATGGAGTAAGTCCATTTAAGCTTCAAGATGGAATAATCCCAGAATACCTGTTTCTGCCACTGATTGTAGCTGAAATCTCTAGATGAAATACAGAAAGCAACTATCTGAGGACTCTAAGAAGTAAGAAAAAACATGTATATGCATGTGTTTCCCATTTCCTGTTCTTTTTTCTTTCACATCTTTATGCTGAAGGCAGGCCCAAATACTGAAACTGTGTAGTGTTAATGGATCAGGTGGCTATCCTCAATACAAACACCAGGAAAACTAGGAAGAAGAGTTTCTGTGTGTCAAAGAAATCTTCCCTTTCCCCTTCATTTCCCTTGTGGTTTTGCTCTGAAGGGAGGCATTAGCTGGTTGTTGAATAGAAGACTAGATAGTTAAAATTAAAGAGAAACACTGTCTTTCAGGCCAGAGGAACTAGTAATAGAGACCCTTTGGGCCAGCATGTGTGAATAACCTCAGGAAGAAGAGAATTGGACAAGGGACCCTCTAATTGTAACAGTGGGTTGCATATGTCTTAGGCTCACCCCTAAGCTATACATGGATGGAAAGGACCCCAAACAGAATAGCAAAAGCTCCAGAAACTAAGCTGTGACCACTGTCCACAGACAGACAGCACTTACATTCTGAACTTGAATGGGAAAATTGTCTGCTAAAACAAACAACCAAATAATAAAATTCTACAGAGAATTATAACAGGAATTAACAATATAATATTTTAAATGCTCAGGATATAATCCAAAATTATGCAACTTAAAGAGAACCATGAAATGCAAACAATTCTCAATGAAAAGGGCAGTCAACAGATGCCAACCTCCTGTTGCCTCTAATGTAATGTTACAATTTTCAGCAAAGACTATGTTTCCTGAAGTAAAGGTAAACAACATCAAAGAAATCAGAATGAATGGAAACATAGACATTCCCAGAAAAGAAAGAGACTATAAAAAAGAATGAAAAGGATCTTTTACGAGTGAGAAATACAATGTCTGAAATAAAAAATTCACTGAACGGTCTCAATAACAGTGACAATGACAGAGGAAAGAGTAAATTTGAAGAAAGATTAATTATACAAAGTGAAGAGAAAAATGAGATTGAGAAAAATGGATAGCACCTTGGAGACTTTTGGAACAGTATCAAAAGGTCTAACATTTGTTTCACTGGAATTCTATTAGGAAGGTAGAGAAAAATTCATGCAGAAAAAAAGAATTGAGGAAATAAAGACTAAAAACTTCCCCGAATTGATAAAAGACCTAAATTTAAATATTTTAAAAGCTAAAAAAAAAAAAAACCTACTCAGACACATCCACCTGCTGAAAACCAAAGAAATGAAAAAACTGTTGAAGCAGCTGAAGAAAAAGTGTGTTACAATATAAGGAAACAACTGTTTAAATGGCTATAGATTTCTCATCAGAAACCATGGAAGCCAGAGGACAGTGGAACATTTTTTTTTTTTTTTTAAAGTGCTGAAAGAAGAGAACTGTAAACACAGAACTTTATATTCAGTGAAAATAACCTTTTGGAGTAGAAGCAAAATAAAGACATTCTCAGATGAAGGAAAACAAAGAGGACTTATTCGCAAAAACGTAATGTGACAACCAGGGAATTAGAGTGAGGCCAAATGAGTGGTGACGGGATGGCTGGGAGACATAATGGGCAGGTGACATTGAGAAAGGGACACAAATGAGAAATCAAGTAGGCGACTGAAAGGGAAGCTGGCTGAGACACAGTCACTCATTCAAAGAGCTATACTATTTATAAGGTAATTTCATACACATGATCTCATTGAGTGTCCTCCAAAACCCTGTGTGGGAGGCAAGATTAATATCCCTAGTATGCAGGCAGAGAAACTGAGGCTCAGAGAAGTTTAGTGCCTTGCTGGGACTTGACTGTGTTTTAGTAACTTATGATACAATGTATTTGCCAGCATTGAGGAATGAATTAGGGTAGTTCAGAGCTGGAAAAAGGTGGGTGTAAGAGCAAAGGTATCTAAAGACAACTGGACTAAAGCCCCTCTAAGATTCTGTCTCAGCTAACCCCAAATTGAGAATCTGTGTGTATGTGATTTATTAAGGAGGTGCTTACAGGAGATCCAGCAAGGGAATAAAGGAAGCCAGACAGGGAGGAAGTAGAATCCAAATGAGGACGTTTTTCACACAAAGTCCCAAAGAGAGCAGCTTAGACCTAATCCTTCAGGTGGACTCAGGCTCTAAATTAGGTTGCCCAGATGTCCTCATTGGAGGCAAGGAAGTGTGCTTTCTTTCTTTTTTTTTTTTTTTTTTCCCTTTTTTTTCTTCAGTTTTTTTTTTTTTTTTTTTTTTTTTTGGCTGGGGCTGGGTTTGAACCCACCACCTCCCCTATATGGAACCAGCACTTTCTTACCTCCTCCTAGGTCATTGATTGGTCAGAGATGCTATGGAGGATATAAACCCCAGGAGCTCACAATGAGCGAGATTAAAGTTGCTCTAAAAGCCCAATGGCAACCCTGGAAGAATAGTAGGTGTCAGTGCTGAAAGCAAAGTCTCGATGTCAGTGGTTAGCAAGGGAGAAAGGGAATGGGAAGTAAAAGGGGAAGGCACATTGCCCTGGAAGTTAACGCTAAAAGAAGAAAGAGAAGATTGTGGGCAGAGCCCTGACATTGTCTATTGTGTATTTCTTCAAGTGCCTATTTAATATTATAATACCAGTCACTAAATTTGCTAAGCATGAAATTTCAAACCATGAATCTACCAATGTTTCTGCATGAAGGAATGTATTTATAGTTCTACTTAAATGTTGCTTATTTATATCTTAATATCATACCACCTTGTATATATTTATAGTTTTATTTAAATGTTGCTTATTTATATATTAATATCATACCACCTTGTATTGGACTTTTATTTTGGACTACTGAAAATAACAAAAACTACTTGTATTTGTTTAATTTGTGACAAATAAAGGAGAGGCCTCAGTCTGGAGCAAACACTTGAAATAAATACAGTGACATTAAGAGCAATATATATATTTATGTCTTGCAGATGGGGAAGACAAAAGATGATCACAGCAGAAAAGAGGATAGTTCCATTGGCATGACAATTCCGTGTGGTTCCAACCAGAAATTATAAACCACCTATTAGAGGTGGAGTGGTAAGTGGCAGGAATATTTTCATGGGAGCAGCTGGCTAATAGCATGTTAAATTTGCTCTCCACCTCAAACCTAAGGAGAAGACTTTTCTAAGTGAAGACATCAATGAGGAGGCCTGAGAAATTAGGAATGGTTTCATTTCTCCTGAGAAATGGGTAAACTGATCTGGACAAGTTAACTGAATTGTCTTTGACAGCTCCACATAGTTCAGACATCAATTTGATAACATATCTGCTTAAGAGATCTTTGTCATGATTTTCATCACATCTATATCTCATATTGGACTCTTGAGTGTAAAACATTTATTTTAGAATTAGAGTTTCTGAGGAATGTCTTCTATTTGTTCTGAAAACTAGAAACAAAGCCCATGTATTCAGTTCTGGTATGACCCTAACATTGCATCTAGCCCTGCTGCTCTGTAAAACCCTCACATCAGGCTGCCACCACCAAATCAATTCTTTCTCTTTTCCAGGACATTTATCAAAGAATGGAATTGGTAAATTGTGTAAACCACTATTTGTGCTGTGATTATTTTATGTTTTAGCATGCTTTATTGTGTATATTAGATTGATGCTACAATAAAAAATTATGGAAAAGCTTAAATGTTCTGTATGATCAGGGATATTCCTGGGAATTGCAATGTAGTAAGCGACAATTTCTAAAATAAAATAAAATCTGAGCTGGAAATTTGTTCTGTTCATTTTTGTAGTCTAACTCAGACATATTAGAACAATTATTTGGAACATTTTTGGAAAATTTACATAAAATGTAAAATGAACCAACAGTGAATTTGTTTTAAAAATCATTCCCTCCGATCCTTTTGTAGCTCATAAGCGTGATGATTGGGTTTTCATGCGCATGCGTGAGATGTGCCTCCCACAAATCTTGTTACGACGTCGACACATTACCCATCTGAAATGAAAAAGAAAAAAATCATTCCCCTCTATATAATATATACATGTAATGGAATTAAACATGTACCCTCTAAATCTATTAAAACTTTAAAAAACAATTCGAGTGGATAAGGCAACAAGTAATTACCAAGTTAACTAGAATCAATTGTACAAAAAATAAATGAATACATTAACATGGTAATACTATAGATAATTTTGTACTTTTTTGTATAATTTTGTTAACATGACTATTATTTGTACAATTTAGAAGTAGTCCAATCAACTAATTCTAAGTTGTCAGAATTTTTAAAGTAGCCACTTACTGCTCTTTGGGAAGTTCTAAAGTAAATGCTACTCATTTAATAATGTTTTCTTTTCCTTTTTTTTGAGACAGTCTCACTATGTCACCCTCAATAGAGATGGTATCACAGCTCACAGCAACCTCAAATTCTTGGGCTCAAGTGATTCTCTTACCTCAGCCTCCCAAGTTGATGGGGCTACAAGTACCTGCCACAATGCCTGGCTATTATTTTGTTGTAGTTGTCATTGTTGTTTGGCAGGCCTGAGCCAGGTTCGAACCTGTCTTAGTGTGCATGGCCAATGCCCTAGCCACTGAGCTACAGGTGCCAAGCCCAATAATGTTTTCTTTTTCTCTAAGAACTCTGATGTGTGCTGAAGGGATGTGTGTCTGTGTGTGTGTAAATGTATGTCTGAAGGATACATCTGCATCATCAGATCCTTGCATCTGAAAGTGACATGGTTGTCAAGAATGTGAAGCCTCAGAAATTCACCCTCTGCCTGATAGGACTGAATTGTTACAAGTTTGAATAGCATTTTAGCAATATTTAGTTAGATTAAAGATGCACATATTTTGAAATCCAGCAATCCCACTGGAAGAGCTATATAGCTGTGTGCAGGAAGGTCACACACACATACACCAGGAACCAAATACAAACACATTGTCTGTAACCCTGTGGGTTCATAGCAAAGAGTGGAAACCAACCTGTATGTCCTAATGTGGTCTATTCACACACTGGTATATGATACAGCAGTTAAGTTGATAAGCTGGAGCTGCATTTATAAAGATAGATAAATCTCAAAGATAACATTGAACCAGAAAGAGGTGGATAAGAATACATTATGACATCACTTATACAACATTTTAAAACTTGGCAAGCAATACTACATATTGCTTATGACTACTACTGACAACTGTAGTAAAAATATAAAGGCATTTTGGGGGTCACAAACAGCAAATTGAAAGCAGTGATTACCTTTCAGTGGGAAGAGGTAAAACCAGAGTCCAACTGTCATTGTAATGTTTTACTTCTTAAGCTGAGATATGGAAAAATAAGTATTGCTTATATTATTCTTTATTCATTTTTAGATGCCTAACATTTTATCATTTAAAACAGTGAATTAAGTCATAAAAAATGTAAAATTCAAGTACATCCTTATGCTACATCCAGGATTATGTTAGGAATTGTAAGGAATTTAAAAAAATAGATAACACTCCTTGTCCTTGAGGAGTTTGCATTAAGTCAAGGTCACTAGAGTTCTAAAATAATGGTCACACAACGTTCTAAAATAATGTCTTTCATTGAACATTCAGCACCAGGAAAACTTGTCCCCTTCACTGATATGCCACATACTTTTCTCTTTTTTTGAGACAGAGTATCATTCTTGTGCCCTGAGTAGAGTACCGGGGCATCATAGCTCACAGAAACTTCAAGCTCTTGGGCTCAGGAGATCCTTTTGCCTCAGTGTTTCTATATTTAGTAGAGATGGAGTCTTTCTATTGCTCAGGCTGGCCTTGAATTCATGAGCTCAAGCAATCCACCCACCTTGGCCTCCCAGAGTGCTAGGATTACAGGCGTGAGCCATTGTGCCCAGCCTATGCCCCGTAATTATGATCAATGTATAAAATTAATTTGTGTTATTACTAAGTGTATATTCACTTTTGATGTGAATTTTATGTCTGAGTTGTCATGTGAGGTTGTATAGAGCACAGCACAATTTAATGCATATGAAAGCTAAGACAGATGATATTAAGTGTCATCGTTCCACTGGAGGACTAATTACACTGTACATATAGGTAGTTTTAAAATAAATCTATTAGATTATTAAATATGAAATGTCCAATTTCCTTGTATACTAAATTTGATAGTTGTTATCTCTGACATTTTACTTTGACATTTCCTGTTTTTTCTTTATTTATTTATGAAGATATATCCCCATTCTTTCCAATACACATTTTGGCTCTGATTATCTCTCACAAATTTTTCAGAGCAATTTTTGTGAAACTATGAATAAGTCAAAAATCCATGTTTTTTTTTTTAATATGAGTTCCATCATGGAAACAAGGCAGTGCGGACCCCTAAAAATATCAACAAAGTGTTTGAGAAGGATGTGGCTAATGCATACACAGTACACTGGTGGTTTGAGAAATGCTATTCTGGTGATCTTGATTTTTAAGGTGTACCGTGTGGGTGACCTGATTTTAAGGTGGATAATGATGAGCTGAAAGTTGCAGAGGAAGCAAACCCATCTCAACCTCCATGTGAATTTGCAGCAAGGCTTGACATCACTATTCCAATAATACTGGACCATTTGAAAAAAAATTGGCAAGGTAAAGAAGCTGGAGAGATGGGTACCATCTGAATTAAACAAGTATCAGAAGAGAAATCATCTTGAAGTTTGCCTTTCTTTGTTGTCATGACATAATGGTGAACCATTTCTATAGCATATTGTCACATAAGATGAAAAATGGATTTTGACAATCACAAGCATTTGGCACAATGGTTGGATAAAGATGAAGTGCTGAAACACAGTCCAAAACCAAATTTTCATCCAAAAAAGATAATGGTGTCCATTTGGTAGTCCAGCACTGGTATTATCAACTACAGCTTCCCAAAACTGGTCAGTCAATTACAGCAAATGTCTGTTGTAACCATTTGGATGATACAAGGAGGATGCTTGTGATTTAAATAGCCCACATTGGTCAACAGAGTCCGGCCAATCCTCTTGCAGGACAACTCTGTCACACAAACAACACTGCTCAAAATACAGAAGCTAGACTTGGAAACTCTTTGTCATCCCCCGTATTTACCAGACCTTGCACCAACTGAATACCACTTTTTCCAGGCTTTGGATCACTTCTTACAAGGAAAAATATTCATTCTCTAAGCTTCTTTGATGCCGGCATACACAAGCTGCCATTAAGATAGCAAACTATGTTGATAAGTTTATGTGTGTACTTTGATTGCTGCTTCCTGTTTGAGATATAACTAACTTAACTTTTGATTCAAAATCAAATATTTCAGACTTTATGACCTAATATTTGGGGCACATTCAAGCCAAAAATATAACACTTGAGTGTGTGTTGTGGGCACAAAAAGTCAAGAACCAAGAGCAGAGAAAGATCATAGGCTAAGAAAAATACATTAATTCAGTCAACCTGCTTAAATATAGCTAGTAATTGCTTTGAAAATCAGAGAAGGAAAAAAATCACTTTGGATTTTAATAATTAGAATATACTACAAGGAATAAATGGGATTCATACCAGGTCCCAGTTTAAAGAACCATAATGCTTCTCTTCTAGATATTTTATGCAAACAGTGGAAACTCCTTCCATGCCTTTGAAAGAGTTTCTAAAGGCTAGTTTCTATTTGGACCTTTGTTCATCTCTCCGGTCCAATCTCTTCCCACTGCAAGAAACTTCTTCCCATCCCTCCCTACCTCTTATTTATTGTTCCAGACAGGCTCTCACCTGCTTAGAACACTTCCCTTAAACTTTCTCAAATTAGATAAAGTAACCCTTACCCTGCTGTGTGTTCTTAGTACTTGGATCTTTCCCTCTGCACCCTCACTAGGGAGGATTTTAATGGCCCACTCACTTGTCTATATTCCCAGAAGGTGCTGAAGTGAGAATCTCTGTCTTGTTCATTGCTGTGCTCCTAGTATCCAGAATAGTGCTTGACACTTAAAAGGCATCCAATAAAGATTTGATGAATGGAGGAACAAACTCACCTTGAAGGATAAATATGGTTTGATTTTATGACAAGGAGGGGAATTGGCATAAGCAATGACAAGAAAACAAAAGCTGGAATGAACTATGTGTCTGTACAGAAGTGAGCGGGTAAATTGGCTTCTACAGAGGTCAGTATCACTGAACATCTGAGACCATGACAAGTGTGATGAGTTGCTGAAGAGCTTTGTTTTAAAGCTTTAAAAAAAATAGCATTTTTTAAAAATGGCGTGACTTCAATTTTTTTTTAAGTCCTGGACCATTCCACAACATCCAGTCTATTTGAATATGGGGTGTTCTAAAATCAAAATTTGTCTCAAAAAGGCACCAAAACTCATGCTTTAGGAATGCATTTGTCCAGAGATTTTGTACAGGAATGACCTGTAGCTGAGCCACTGCAGCCTCATGTGACATGAGGCAATGCACTGACACAGCTGGTCAGAATTACAGATGACTAAGAATCCTGTGATATGTCTGGTAAACTTCAGTTGACATTTTAAATCTGATTCCTATATATTTAATCCAAGTGTGGTAGTGGAGGTCAAAATGTGAATAGTTCTAAGTTTGTGTAGCTCCTCTTGGTCTCCCTAAATTGCAACCTCTTTCCCTCTCTCTACCTGTCTAGACTTCCAGAGCACCTGTCCTTGTTCTAGAGTATCAGAGATCCAATCCCAGAATCTTTTGACTAAATCTCTTCCCTGGTCCCTCATTGTCCACTTTGTCAACCCTAGACCTTCTCACCTTGTAGAACATAGGAAATTAACAGGGGTTCAATATGTATTTTTCTTCATGTGGGAAGGAATGAATAAGTAAGCCCTATTTTATTGAGCTTGGATAATATCCTCTTGGCCTCCCTCTGTTTTTCCCACCAACTTCTACTTCCCATCTAAATTTGGATTCTGTGTTGAGAAAAAGTCCTGCAACAACTAGCAGTTGTCCTCCACACAAATGCTGCTGATAAGGAATTTCTCTCTTCTCTGACGGGAAGACAGCTGTGCAGAGGACTGGCTCACAAGAGGACTATTTGTAATTTCCTTCAAAAGAATTGATAAGACTCCAGGATGATGGATATTATAAGAATAGGCTAGTAAACAGCACAAATCATCTTTTATCCTCTATGTTACTAGCACTTCTGCCAAACAAAAATGTTTTTCTAGCATGACATAAACTGTTTTATGACTTTGGCTACAATACTAGCCACTCAGAGTGTGGCTGGTAGCCTTGAACCAGCAGCATCAGCATCACCTGGGAGCTTGTGAAAAATGCAGAATCTCTGGGCTATGCCCCAAGTCTACTGGATCAGAATCTGCATTTTAACAAGACTCCTACCATATATGCACATCTAAGTTTGAAGAGTGCTGGCCTAGAATTTATTTACTTAAAGATCTGCAAATGAGTAGATGCACTTTGCAGATTTTTTGTTCAGCATGGCATGGTATATGAAACCCATACCATATAACATGCATTGCACCAGAGACAAGGAATATAAAGATAAATAAAAGATAGCATATGCCTTGAGCTTATAGTCTAGCTGGAGACACTGACTCAGAAAGAAATCGTTTCAATTTAATGCAGCGGTTCAGGGAATGGCTGTGAGAATATAGAGGAGGATCCGTAGCCCAGATTAGGACCCAAAGACAGTTTGTTTGTTTGTTTGTTTCTTGAGGCAGAGTCTCACTTTGTCATCCTAGGTAGAATACAGTGGCATCATCATAGCTCATTGCTGGATTTCAGCAAACGTCAAACTCTTGGGCTTAAGTGGCTGCCTCACTCTCCCAAATAGCTGGGACTACAGGCACCTGCCACAATGCCCGGCTAGTTTCTCTATATTTTTAGTAGAGATGGGGTCTTGCTCTTACTCAGGCTGGTCTCAAACTCCTGAGCTCAAGCATAAGGTGAACAGATTTAAACATTGGTAAAGTGGGACACCATTGACGGGGGGGGGGGGCGTGGGAGGGTGGAGGTGGGGAATTCTATTTGATGAGGTGTTTATGTTTAGTCA